>AWUE01015798.1:0-59445 GCA_001974825.2 Corchorus olitorius | reverse complement strand
GTCCGAGTGGGGGACGTCGTGAACAAAGAGCAATCTGCACGGTCGTCTGAAGCAATCAACATGGAAATTTGTACCTTGATTGCAGACCCAAGAGGACTCGAGACAGGAGACCTTGAACCTATGGATACAGCGGACGGACGGGTCCAACCGCCCGAACCTGTGGAAGTAGCGGACAAGGGAAACCTCCGAAAAGAATTGGCGCAAATCGACAACCTGGATACAAGAAACAAGCACAGAATAGCCAAGCCAGAACCCATCGATAGGCCAATGAAGATAACCTTGAGAACAGATATACCAGAAGGAACAACACAGATCAGTTCCATACTTGGTCCAGACGAACAAATGGACCTGACAGAATTCTTTCAAGACAATGTGGATGTTTTCGCTTGGACAGCAGCAGAGATGCCGGGGATAGACCCTAAGGTCATGAGCCACCATTTGAATGTTGATCCAACATTCAAACCAATAAAACAAAAGAAGCGTCAATTCTCCTCCGAGAAAATCGCAGCAATAAAGGAAGAAGTAGACAAACTCTTAAAAGCAGATTTCATAAGGGAAGTTCAATACCCTGACTAGGTGTCGAACATCGTGATGGTCAAGAAGGCCAACGGCAAATGGAGAATGTGCGTGGATTTCACAAACTTGAACAAAGCCTGTCTCAAAGACAGCTTTCCATTGCCTTCCATCGATCGACTTGTTGATGCATCATCAGGCAATAAGTTCCTCAGCTTCATAGATGCTTTCTTTGGGTATAACCAGATTCCCATGAACCCAAGGGATTCGGAGAAAACGTCCTTCATAACTGAGGATGGCTTATATTGCTACAACGTAATGCCGTTTGGCTTAAAAAACGCAGGGGCGACCTACCAAAGGCTGGTTAATAAGGTCTTCAAGGACCTGATTGGCAAATCCATGGAGGTATATGTGGACGATATGCTAGTAAAAAGTTCCACCATGCTGCAGCATTTGGACGACTTATCCGAATGCTTCGACTATTTGCGAGCCTATCACATGAAGCTCAACCCTGCTAAATGTACGTTCGGCGTGAAGGCAGGCAAGTTCCTCGGCTTTATGGTGTCTAACAGAGGAATAGAAGCCAATCCTGAAAAGGTTCAAGCTATCCTCAACATGAAGCCTCCGACGTCCGTGAAAGAGATCCAAAGTTTGACAGGACGAGTAGCAGCTTTAAACAGGTTCGTCTCCAAATCAGCGGACAAGTGTTTGCCATTTTTCAAGTAACTACGGACCAAAGCCAGGTTCGTCTAGACCCCAGAATGCCAAGAAGCGTTCGAACAATTGAAGGCTTACCTAACCTCACCACCCTGGCTGACAAGGCCCAATGAAGGAGAAGACCTCTACATGTACTTAGCAGCGGTGGAAGAAACAGTGGCCGCCGTACTCGTAAAGGAAACGGATAAAGGACAAATGCCGATCTACTATGTTAGTAGAATACTACAAGGAGGAGAACCCAACTACTCGAAGCTAGAAAAGTTAGCATTTTCCTTAGTAATGGCATCCAGACGACTAAGGCAATATTTTCAGTCTCACAAAATAGTGGTGCTAATTGATCAACCGCTGAAAGATGTTCTTCAAAGGGTAGATCTGGCAAGAAGGTTGCTCAAATGGAATGTGGAGCTCAGCGAGTTTGGAATCGAATATCGCCCGAGAACGGCCATTAAATCCCAAACTTTGGCTGACTTTGTGGCAGAATGTACTTTCACGGAGAAACACCCACCAGAACCAGAATCAACGGAGTTAGCCGAGAATCCAAAGCAGCAAGCAAGCAAGCCATACTCGTCGCTCAAAAAATCACCGCGGACGAACATTGGCAACTTTTTGTCGATGGGTCAACAGTCTAGAAAGGTGCGGGAGTGGGAATCTTGTTAATCTCCCCAGACCAGTAGGAATTCCAATATTGTATCACATTCGGATATCCCCTGTCGAATAATGCAGCAGAATATGAAGCTCTCCTGACAGGGCTAGAGATAGCCGATCGTCTTAAGGTAGCAAAGCTGAAAGTGTTCACAGACTCCCAGGTAGTGGCAAGCCAGATCTTAGGAGATTTCGAAGTAAAGGAGCCAAACCTGATCAAATGTCACAAACAAGTTCAACAAATGTGGCTGAAGTTCGTGGAGGTGACCATTGAAAAGATCCCTAGGGAGCAGAACACGAGAGCAGATGCCTTCTCTAAGCTAGCTTCATCTAATGTGGCTGCAGCAAGAGGGACGATCTTCATGGAGTATGTCGAAAAGCCAACGTGGCAGAATGTAGCAAAAGTCCTCAATGTTCATAGCAATGAACCATCTTGGAAGGACGAGATCGAAGAATATTTGAAGGGGATAAATCCACCCCTAAAACAAAAGGATGCGATCGCCAGACAAAGACGTGCTTCGAGGTATGTGCTCATCAATGATGTGTTATACAAAAAATCATATTCTCTGCCTCTTTTAAGGTGCTTAGGACCTAAGCACGCGAACGTGTTGCTCAAAGACGTTCATCAAGGAGCATGTGGACACCACATGGGAGGAAGAGCACTAGCACAGAAGGTACTAAGGCAGGGATACTATTGGCCTACTATGAAGGGCGACGCAACTGACATGGTGCGACGATGTGACAAATGCCAAAAATTTACCAAAATATCTAGAGCCACAACTGAGGAATTGAATGTAATCGACGATCCATGGCCATTCGCAATGTGGGGATTAGATCTAATCGGGCCACTACCAAAAGCACCTGGAAAAAGGAAATTTACTATTGTAGCCTGCGATTACTTCACCAAATGGGTGGAGGCAGAACCTTTGGCTGGCATCAACCGATTTGCAGTTGAAAAATTTCTATGGCAAAACATCTTATGCCGATTTGGAGTGCCACACGTCATCGTCTCAGACAACGGTTTGCAACTCCAAGCGGAACATGTGAGACAATTCTGTACCAAGAACCAGGTGAAGCTTGTGGCCAGCTCCGTGGTCCGACCGGAGACGAACGACCAAGTAGAATCCATGAACGCGAAAATCCTAGCAGGTATGAAAAAGAAGCTGGGAGATGCGAAAGGGAAATGGGTCGAAGCTCTCCCAGAGATCTTGTGGGGGATACGAACTACTAGCCACACCAGAACAGGAGAAACCCCCTACAACCTAGTGTATGGCACAGAGGTCGTAATCCCAGTCGAGCTCACGGTCAATACCTTCAGAACAGCAAACTTCTTCAAGGAAACCAATGAGGACGAGCTACGCACCAACTTGGACCTCCTAGAAGAAGTAAGCCTCGATGCCCAACTCAGACAAGCCAACAGATCGATGCAGGTCAGCCGTTACTATAACCAAAAGGTTCGTCATCGACAATTCCAACCTGGCGATCTAGTGCTGAGGAATTGTGAAGCTAGCATACCAGCAGGAGAAAGAAAGAAGCTGTCACCCAATTGGGAGGGCCCATACCAGATCACCAAAGTCCTAGGAAAGGAGCCTACAAGTTGAAAGACATGGATG
The DNA here is from genome assembly GCA_001974825.2 of Corchorus olitorius. Taxonomy (NCBI): domain Eukaryota; kingdom Viridiplantae; phylum Streptophyta; class Magnoliopsida; order Malvales; family Malvaceae; genus Corchorus; species Corchorus olitorius. The sequence continues at coordinate 55,960 of AWUE01015798.1, read as the reverse complement.
GCGAACAGATTCCAAGGACGTGGAACGTCGCAAACCTGAAGAAGTATTTCCAGTAATTTGAATTTGATAAGTAACTTTTCATTTATTTAGTATTCAGTATTTTAGATTTCAAAGGATGTAATAAGGATTACTACCTAATCCCTCTATTGCCAGACAGTTTATTTTTCTTAGAATAAAGGTCAATTTGGAACTCCAAATCAAACAAACTGAAAGACGATCGTCAATACTAACAGGATCGTCAATACTAACGAGAGCCTTAAATAAGGTTACTTGTCAACAAGCTAAAAGCACGATCGTCTGAAGCATAGACATCGTACCAATGAGGGAAATTCATTACACCCTAAAAATAAGCATGCTCATAAAAACGTTTTCTTTCAAAACGGCGGCACATCTAAATTGATGCCCTGTAAAGAAATAAGAAGAGATGAGCGTCTCTTTCGCCTCAACAAAATTCATGGGATATGAGAGTTGGCATCATGCAAGATTATTTGATTTAAATTAATGCAAATAAAAGCCTCAGCCGAGGCAGCTATTCAAGTTATTACAGAACATATAAAAGTTGTTTTCAAAAAGGACAAAACACCACAAATGGTGTAAGAATGGACGGACAGACAGGAGGTCACTTCCTTTTCTGGCGTTTGCGTTTCTTGGCCTTCTCCCCCTCGCCAGTGTGGCCAATATCCCCTTCACCAGCCGCATCCTCCTCAGGAGGAGGAGTCCCGACGAACTCCGGAATGGCCGTTGGCGGTGTAAACTTCTCTGGGACGATATTCTCCCGTTCCATATAAGCATCAAGCTTCAAGCTCAAAACAGGATCCTTCGCATAGCCAGGAGGAAGCTCAGCGGCGTCGAACTTGATCCCCGAAAGGTCAGGAAGGGCATGCTGCTTTTGGATCATGTAAATGGCAGAATCCCTAGCTATGTTCATCTGCGTAGCAATTTGCTCATAAAATAAGTCGATCTGCGCTTGAAGCTTCCTGTTCTCCCACTGAACTAACAAGCGTTAGACGATCGTACAAAGAGTTGTGATAAGAGTAAACTTTATCGCAAAACAGTTACCTGAAGAGCAGCTTTCTCTTGGGACCACGCCAGCTGTTTCTTGCCACGGACATCCCTCTCCTCTTTGAGGGTCTGAGTCCTCCTCCCAACCCGAGCCTTTTCCTCGTCTAATTGTTTCTTCATCTCCCCAAGGGACCTCAAGGCCTCTGCCAGATTCTCCTCAGCTTGTTTAAGTTGCAGCTCCTTATCTTTCAACTGAGTGGCAATCTGCTCATGCTCCCATTTTTGGCGACTGAGAGGACCACTAGGCATTCTCTCAGCGATAAACTTACACAACTCGGGCGCATAGGTAGCAATGTCACGCTCGTAGGCGGCAAAGTTGGCCCGAGCAGAGACTAACGACTGCAAGGTTAAAAGCATAATAACGGTTAATCTAAGATGATAGCAGTATAAGAATCAGTGCGGTAGACGAACGTGTTGCGAACACTCACTTGAGCACAGGAGGCCACAACAATGGCAGCTCTCTCAAGAGGCGTGAGGTCTTGAACAGCTTCGAAGTCCTTCGGGTCAGCGTAGTTTAGCCCGTAGGAGAAGAATACAGCCATCAGACCCAGAACGTCAAGAGGGCCCTCCTGCTTGGAATCCTTCTTAAACCAGTCGCTAAACCCTCCACCGGAGAAAACTCCAGAAAGGAAGGAAGGAAGGCTGAAGGACGTCCCTGCATCAGAGGGTTTAGTGCTCTCAGCAGGAAGGGGATCAGATGGCAGTGTTAGTAGTTGGTGGTAATGATGGGCGTTTTGGCTCGGGGGACCTCTGTTGTAGCAGGAGTGTTTTCGGAAGAAGGATGACCCGACGAGCTGGGAATTTGGGACTGTGGAATGGCAGGGATAGGTGACAACGATTGAAGGGCTGCCTGGCGAGAGGCATCTTGCTTCGCGCGAAGCTGAGCTAGTTTTTCCTCGTCCATCCCTGCTGCTGCGATGTCAGCAAAATCTTGTTCTGCACATGGAGAAGAGAGACGTTAAAGCAAGCACAGGCAATCTCAATTACGTACATAAAAGCATAAAGTATACAGGACTAAACACCATCGGATGAGTCCTGTGGCTCGGAGACTGGAGAAGGTTGAGAAAAGAGAGGACGACCGGCAGTTAGAGCCATAGCATTCAATGCCATCAAACTTTTGCCCTTACCGCGATTTCCAGGACCAGTGGCTTGTAAATCAGTAGGGGAGGAACCCTTTTCAACCCATTCCTTCCCATTCCACACAGGTGGGCCGAACGTCTTCTCTTTAAACTGAACATCAGAAGGTAGAAATTGATGACCTTGGGCTCCCAAGGTATTTACAATGACAGGCTCAGGCACATCGACTTCTTTGCCTTCCTCAATTTTCTTCTGGGGGATAACTAGAGGAAGGCATACCTCAATATCGACATCTGCAATGTTCTTCACCTTCGAGGGCAGGGGACTGAGGCCAGACAGCACCAGACGAGCGACATGAATTCTATCCCTATACTTAAAAGAATGAGTGTCTAGGAACTCTAATTGCTTAATGTCATCGGGACTCAGCTCAGCTTTCAAAGCGTTGTAACTTTTAGTATCGATATTGGTCCAACGCACTTCGATCGGCCATTTTCGCCCCTTCTTAACTTGAACCCCAAAAAATTCGGGTTTCCACGCACGCCAGCTGGAAGGACACTCAAACCACGTTTTTCCTTCCCTACGGTTGAAACTGATGAATCCACCACTCTTGGACACTTTGTATTCATGCCTGAACAGATCCAGGTTGGGTTTCCAGTTCATATAGATGGAAACTACGATATAGCAAATAACTTGGACCCAGCCGTTGGGAGTGATTTGAGAAGCAGCAATGTCGAAAAAGTCCAAGAGTTCCCAGACGAATGGATGCCCTGGCAGCCTGAAGCCACACTCAAACATTACTCGAGTGAAGAAGGCACGACGACCGTTCCTTCGAAGATTATACAGACGATCGTCTTCCCCGGGATGGCAGAACTTAAATCCAGAGGCTGAACCTAAACCCGCCTTACAGGCCATCGCCTTAGCAGTTTTAATCGAGACAGTATCTCCATCTTTCATGTACTTGGAGACAATCTGATTGGCAGCAGCAAAAGCGCCATCGACCTCATCATTATACTTGGTCATCCATGCCTTTTCTCGATATGCCGATGAACTAGCCATGCTGCCCGAGTCCCTTCTACTCTCTTCTTGAGCAGAAGCTGAGGCATGGCTGGGAGCAGGCTCAGCAAGACGCTCGACTTGAGCTGACGACCCCGCAACCTGCGTTGGAGCATTCTCCGGAGTCTTTGGACTTTCGGTAACTGGTGATCTTCCAGCAGCAGCCGAGCCAGGTATGGCAGAATGGGCCAGCGGAGACAAACCAACAAAAATATCCTCACCTAAACTAGGGGGATATCTGCAGGACAACTTGACACAGCAGGTTCGGGGGCTTTCCTCTTTCTAACCAATTTCGGACCCGACAAACTACTTTCTTCCACTGCCTGATGGTCAGAACTGTGGAAGGATTCCTCCCCCATACTTGGAGATTTCGAGATATTTTGGGAATCTTCCGACGCAGACATGACACAACAACCCAATCCAATAAAACCAATCCTTAAACAACAAAATCCTTACCAAGCTTAGCTTGCAACTCGGGGAACACGCGGCCTAGATCTCTGAGAAAAGCTCTTGGGGAACCACCAGACGAAGACGAACTAGGGACGTCGATTGGCTGATCAAATTCTCTTAGTATCGCCGTTGTGAAGGAAGCTAAAGAATATGGAAAGACGATTATGGGAGAAACTGTTGACTAGAGTTGAAAACCTAGATATAAACATAATATACAGTACATGAACAAGGAGGGGCGCAACAACACGTATAAACCAGAATCTTAAGGCGGGAACCGATTGAAATCACGCTACACAAATCATAAATGACGGGAAAACTCACCAGAAAGATCGCCGGAGATGAGACAGCGAAGCGATGATAAATGAGCAAAGTAGCAGATTTAGGTCAAAAACGGATGAATGAGAAATAAAAGGGGAAAGGTCGTAATTTATATCTTCTAGAATTCGCAGCCAGAAGTTGGGCAGACGGAGTGATCGAACGGCCAAGGGCAAGCCATGTAATGCTTAGGCAACACGTGTCGAAAGATGGAGCCCGCCAAAATTTCGAAATTAATTCAAAACTCAGCGTTTCGACCGAAAGCAAAGTAACAAAATGCGTCGGGAAACCGACGATCGACGACAATAAATGAACTCCGTAATCGAGTATAAACTAGGCAAAAATTGAATGAACTCCACGATGGAATGAGCAACACGAGGGGCGAAACGACACATCTTTTTAGGCATTCAGTCGTTCAAAACAACCACTTTATGGTCATTTTAACAACTGGGGGGCTGATGTTGATCCTAATATTGAACGTCGAACGTCATGCGTATACGAGCAAGGACATGCCCACACGCCGACATCATCATCAATAAGGAAAGTTAGTGTTTCCCGGTAATTAAATTAACTCTTTCGCGGCGTTTTTTTTTTTGAAACGCCACGAAATGGAGGCGCGTGGTCCATGAAACGCCGGCAAACGGAAAAATTGGGTGGAAAATTAGGAGGGAAAATTTTTAGTGGCTAAAATTATCCTTTTTTTTCTTTCCCTATTCGTTTTTTTTTTAAATAACATAACACATTTAGTGGCGTTTTACTTTTAAAACGCCACTATATGGTGGCGTTTTTTATCATAAACGTCGGGATATAGCAGAAATAAAAAAAATTAATCTGCAATATTGGTGAAACGATGTCGTTTCAGACTTTAAAATTATCTGTTACAAAATTATCTAAGTGTTTTGTTAAAATTTTGGCTTCTTTTTCCTTAATTTTTCCTTAGTTCTTCTTCGCTTCTCTCCCTCTTCTTCGCCATCCCCTTTTTCTCAGATTCCTTTCTCGCAAATCCCTAATTTACCAGAATCAAACTCAAAGCCCATCTCTGGCGAATCAAAGTTCGAATTCGAAGTCTTCAGTGGCAGCGCAGATCGAAACAAACGAGATTGACCCGATTCTCAGCATTTCACTTCATCTTCGAAGGTCTCGTTTCAGGTTAGGGTATAAGAAGAGGGGTTTGAAGGTTTGTTTTGGCTTATAAGTTTTACAACTAAAACTCAGAGCTAAAACTCAGATCGAAATAAGCTTTGTTTTGGTTTATGTGATGAATGCTTTTCGATTTTGAAACGCTCCAAAGGTGAAAAAAATATTTAAAATGATATATATTCAAAATTAATCAATTCTCTCTTTCTCTCTGTAATTTGTCTTATGTTCATTCTCTGTTTCTGATATATAACGATGAGAAAACTATATGCTTTATGAATCTGAAATGCATGAAAGCAAATTCTACTGAACTAGTAATTTCTATATGATACTTTAGTGTTTCTATTCATTTAATAACTATATCTGCAGGTTGATATCCCCTCTTGTTTTGTTGCTTCGAGATTCGTTCAAAGTGAAATAGCGATCTTTTTGGACATACTAATCAATTATCTCTCATCTCTGAATGCAGTTGGTTAAGATTGATTCCAAGGGAAAAGCTAGGAAGGTAGTTGATTGCTGTTGTGTAGTTGTGAAGGTATGAGCACATATATTCTGGATAATATCAGATTATCAATATGCTTTTTCTTATTTCATTGTATTTTGGATAGCAAAATATGTAGAAAATGTATTCAAGCTTAGAGAAATGCTAGCTGCACTCACTCTATAGCACTCTCTTTTCTTCCCATAATCTATAGCATAAAACTGGTTTGATGATAGTTATGCGGTAAAGTTGAAGTTTGTAGTCATTTATAATTTACTTTATTTCAGAGAGCTTTTCTGTTTTCCTGGGCCTATTTTATAATTGGACATGTTGCAATATGCCATTATATATTCTGAGTTGCTAATGCAAAAATATATCACATCATAGAACTTTACATGTAATTGATTTGTTCTTTATGATACCTATAATAATAGGGTATTTAATCTTTGCCTACATTGTTAGATTGTAAGACAATGTTTTCCTGAGCAGAATACCCTTGTAAACTTTGATCCCAAGCTGAATATATCATAATCCCTTTCTGCGTGTACATATGAACTATGTTTGGCTGATAGATACTATTAAGCTCTATTGATTCTGTTACTGAATGTCAGTAAAGAAACTGTCCTCAAACATATTTATTGCTTCCCCTTCTCCAATGGTTTTGTGTGGTAGGCACAAATTTACCTTAGTTTTAACGATCATGTTGTAATTTTGTAGCTGTGAAGGTGCCCACTGCAATACTAGGAGCCGAGACAGATCATCTGTCTCCCCCAAAACTTGTGAAACAGTTTGATGAGATCTTAAGTGCTAAACCTGAGGTAAGAAGGCCCAATTCATGGTTCTGATTAGTCATAAGCTGTCATCTCAACAAATTATAAGTTGTTGTTTCTTCTAATTATAGAATAAACCACAGAATTGAGTAAAATTGTATTTTATGTTCTCTTCCAATGACAAAATGAAATAACATTATATGGTTTCTAGTACTCTTTCTGTCGTAGAGGTATATCACATAATCAATTAATGTTTAGGTTTTATGATTTTTCCATATTACGGTTGATATTTGCTTAAATTGTGTTGGTGACAATGAAAAGGAAATTGAACATTTTTCTCAGCTCCCTCTGTCTTTAGTAGCTGAACCTATCATTTAATGATAAAAAGTCTTAGTTGTTGTTGATTATGTCTGTAGTTAATAATTATAGATATTATATTATTCAATGGTGATTATGCTTAATCTTGGAACACTAGGTATATGTAAGTTTTGGTCTGTTTTTTACATGCTGAATTGTTTTGATGTTAGTATAAATTCCTTTTTAGGGTTAGGGACTTTTATTTGTATGTCATGGAGTTTAAAACAACATTTTTTGAACACATTTGTCTTTGTGGTTTGGTTTTAGGGTAAATTAAAAGTGTTATGGATAAGAGTTGGCTGGACAAGAATAGGTGTAGTAATGCTTATCAGGCTGGGCTACAACAGTTCCTTAATGTGGCTTTTAAAAAAAAACAAGTCGTGATAATGAGATATTATGCCCATGTTGTAAGTGTGCAAACGAGTTGTGGCGTGTCAGAGCCGTTGTAGAAGAGCATTTAGTTGTTTTCGGGTTTGTAAAAGGGTATAAGAACTTTTGTTGGCATGGTGATGATTTGCCTCAATCAACTTCAAGTATGCCCACATGTAGAGGTAGTTCAATGGAGACAGTAGAAGAAGACATCTTAAAAAATGACGTGGAGGGATTGTTGCGTGATGCATTGAATATGCATGACCGGCAATCTTTCCATGAATCTGAAGTTGAGAGTGATGCAAATGTCGGTAATGGTGTTGAAGATATAAGGGACAGAGAACCTACTGCAAAGGCATCAAACTTCTATAAGTTACTTGAAAGTATGAATGAGCCTCTTTACCCGGATTCCCAATATTCAAAGTTATCCTTTTCAATAAAGCTTTTGCACTTGAAATGCTTATCTGGTATAACGGAAAAAGCTTTAGACTTGGTTTTAGAGTTATTGCGAGATGTGTTTCCGTTTGCAGCAATCCCCCCTTCTCTCTATGAGTTAAAGAAGATAGTTAAGGATTTTGGGTTTTCGTATGAGAAAATTCATAGTTATCCCCAAGATTGTATGTTGTATTGGGGTGATAAGTGTTGTAACTTTGGATATCCCAGGAATTAACCAAACAAATAATAAAGCGAAAACAACAAAGCAAATTTTCTTGTGGACTTATGCCACAAATCTCCACTATCAAATCAATCAATTACAATCACTAATCATAACAATCTCTCTAGCAAACTCTCAATCTAATTAACCCAACATGGGTGATTCTCTCACAACAACCTAAAGCTATCTTAGCTTTCTCTTACAACAATACAACTCTTTCTATCTCACATACACAAAAATCTAAACAGAAACTGCTTATTTATACTAACACAAACTTGGACTCCAAGAAACCCTTTCCTATTAGAATTCTTGTCCACCAATCAAAAGACTCTAGAAAAATCCTAATCCAAATCTAATTAGGAATTGAGGCAAAAATCCTAACAATCTCCACCTTGACTCAAATTCCTTCATCAAAACTTAATTGCTCCACCCTTTGACCAAATCCGCAAAAGTGACTTTCTTCTTTGTTGGCAAATCCGCATCCTTCTTCTCAATTTGATGTGAAGATACCGATCCATCTCCTCTAATTGTGCTTCCAATCAACTCATACAAATTCTTTGAATTCTTCACTCCTTTCATCACAATCATCGAACCTTTGGTGATCTTCAAGCCTCCACCTCGGCAAGAATATCCATAACCCAAGCTATCCAACTTTCCAAGCGAATTCAAATTCCTTGTAAAGTTTGGAACATACCTTACTTTCCCAAGCATCTTGACACTTCCATCATGCAAACGAAGTTTCACACTCCCAATGCCTTCAATTTTTTCTTCACCATTATTAGCCATGTAAACAGGCTTATCACACTTCTCAAGCTTCGAAAACCATTCTTTCTTTGTGCAAATATGTTCAGAACAAGCAGAATCAAACACCCACATATCTCTAGTGTCTTTCTTTTCTTCTTGCACCATCAAAACAACATCTTCATCAGAATACTCCTCACAGCTATCTGTAGCAGCAATATTAACACCACCCTTATTCTTTTCTTTAGATTTCATGAAATCCCCAAATCTTCCATTAACTTCTTGCAGTATGCTTTTATGTGCCCCATCTCATGACAATAATAGCACTCCTTGCTACTCGTATCTACCCTTGGCCTCGAACTTGATCTTCCTCTTTCATTGAATCTACCCTTTGATCTCGCATCATTCTTATAATCTCTTCCATTAGATCTTCCACGATCCACCATCAGAGCACCATTCTCTTCATCTTTCTTTTCAGTTTCTTTCAATCTATCATACTCAAAAATTGCAGAAGTCACATCTTGCAAGCTCAAGGTTTTTCTACCAACCATCAAAGCTCTAGTCACAGGATCATACCTGTCGGTAAGAGAATTAATCAACAAAACTGCTTTATCAACCTCTTTCATGACTTCATCAACACTTGCCAGCTGAGTAACCAATCTATTGAACTCGTTTAGGTGTGCCCTTAAACTTGTTCCCACCTTCATCTTCAATCCAAATAATTCTCTCTTCAAACATAACATGTTAGTAATCGATTTTGACATATAAATCGACTTCAACTTATCCATCAACTCCTTTGGGGTTTTCACATCTAACACATCATACTTAATTTCAGTAGCAAGAGACAAACGAATTGTACTTACTGCTTTTCGTTGAATATCTCGCCACTTGTTCTCATTCATCGTTGCAGGCTTATCAGCTTCAAGCGCATCTCCCAATCCTTGTTGCACTAACACATCTGTTACTGTACTCTGCCACATCTGAAAACTGTTTGTTCCATTAAACTTATCGATCTCAAACTTCAAAGTTGATCCGCTGCTTTCTGTCATCTCTAATCAACCAGGCTCTGATACCACTTGTTGTAACTTCGGATATCCCAGGAATTAACCAAACAAATAATAAAGCGAAAACAACAAAGCAAATTTTCTTATGGACTTATGCCACAAATCTCCACTATCAAATCAATCAATTACAATCACTAATCATAACAATCTCTCTAGCAAACTCTCAATCTAATCAACCCAACATGGGTGATTCTCTCACAACAATCTAAAGCTATCTTAGCTTTCTCTTACAACAATACAACTCTTTCTATCTCACACACACAAAAATCTAAACAGAAACTGTTTATTTATACTAACACAAACTTGGACTCCAAGAATCCCTTTCCTATTAGAATTTTGTCCACCAATCAAAAGACTCTAGAAAAATCCTAATCCAAATCTAATTAGGAATTGAGGCAAAAATCCTAACATTAAGGTAGATCAAGAATCTTGCCATGTCTGTGGGATTTCCCGATGGGTACAACCCACCTCTAGTGACGTGTTGAATGAGGACGATGGGGAAGGACGTATGAAATTAAGGCCTAATAGAGGTTTGAATTACAAATTGAACAACTCAGAACCGAAATGGAGGTTTGAATTTTAAACTTTATAACATGCAGTGAAATGAACATCTCTCTGTGAAAAGAAATATTGATTTTAGTTGGTTCATGCTCATGTCTCATCCTTAATTATTCTCTCTGCATTTGGGATGGTTCTAATAGTAGACTATTAGAACAGAGTAGTAACTAGTGACTGACATGACAAAATCAAAAGTGCTTGATGAAATGAAAGTCACTTATTTCAGCAGTTTTTTGTAATGGTTTAAATTAGGCAGCTATCTCTAAAGTCTTTTAAGTGTTTGGCCAAAAAAAATATGAGTTTAATTAGTGGTTGTTTGATTGCAAATGTCATGCTTTTTTGGTGAAGACTTTGGCCTTAAAAGTGTTGTGAGTAATGTACTTGTTCATGAAAAGTGTTGGTTGTCTGATCACTTCCTCATTTGTGTTGCATGGTTAGCAAAAGGAATTACAACGACAACAAGAGCTTGCCAAACTTCAAAAAGAAAGTTAAGTGGAGATTGCTCGATTTCAGGAGCTGGAACAACAAAATGTTGTAATGTCCGCTCAACTGAGTAAGCTGATGAAACTTGTTGCTGAAAAATTCCCAGGTGAAGAACTCGGACAGCCTAACAATTCCCCACAAGTATTCACACTTTCATGGGCATAATTGGTGAAATATAATTTATGCCCTAATTACACTATGTACCTTTCCTGTTTTTCTAATTGGTGTTATAACTTCTATATTTTTAACTTTTAAGTAGGGCACTCAAATGGCAGTGGCAGTGATGATGGCGGTGGCGATGCCGATGCCCATAACCTTTTTGTTAATGATACTTCGATTTCCAGTGCACAATCACATTATGGTAAACAAGTTGATACATTGTGATTCTTTTGATTCCTTTATTCTTTTATGTGGTTCATGTAACACTGGAACAACAATGATATTTAGGTGTTGTAATATCAAACTTTTTATTAGATGTTGCACAATGTAAATCTAAATCTGTATGAATGCTTCAAGAAAAAATCCATTTCGATGTAATAAATTTCGTTTTAAATCATTGAGGTCTTCATTCAATTTGGTTTATGCAGCAATATATTTGTCTTATTTAAATGATGAGAAGCCTTTCAACGCAAAAAAAAAAAAGTGCCATTTAAACAAAATAATTTCGTAAATTGGCCATTTATTTTATTATATATTTTTCTAATGGCCTACATTTATCCTTTAATATTCGTTTTAATAATATTATTATAATATTATTAAATTTTGGTTTTAATTGTAGTTTGCAAATATATTTGTAACTTTATATTACTCATTTCTTATAAATAGAGTAGTATTTTTTTTAATTCTTAAATTTTAAATTATTTTAAATAATATTTTCAATGTCATATGATTTATTATAATTATTATTAAAAAACTATATTGATCCAATTAACCCAGTGGCTGAACCAGTGACCCATTGACCCAAGAGCTTGGACGGTTCAATGTCCAATTCGGTTCTGATAACTATGACATAAATAGAGCAACAACACAAGTTAGGAGTACCCTTCCAAGTAGACAACGACAAAATAAAACAAGGGAATCTAAAACAGCAGCTAGTCCAAACACAAAAACATTAAAAAAAAACAAATACAAGAAAACAGACACAGGACATTTAGCAAGTTAAGCAAACAAAAAAAAACGGAATGAAGCCCGACACAAGAACAAAAACAAAATCAAATAAAGCAGCAAACAATCAAACCAAATTAAAAAGAAAAGAATGAGGGTCACTGCTCCATAAACTCTGAGGCTAACGACACTTTGCCCTCTAAAAATAAAAAAGACCATTTGCCACTTGAATTTTCAAAAATATGATGATTTGCCCCTACATCAAGGGTTAAGCTGTCCTCAATTTGGAAAGTTCATGGCAAAATTGTCCTCAATTTGGAAATTCAGAGGGCAAGTTGTCGCGGTTTGAGGTTCATGGGACAAAATTAGGTCCTTGGCGTTATAGTTCAGGGAGCAAAAAGACTAATAAGCCATAAAGAATTTAACAACAAAAAAAGTTAATTTGAAAGTCCAAATTTAATAAATTGAATATATACAATATATAAGATTCATATACAAGATTATAAGTATATGAAATTAATTTCAAAAACAACCTGAGTTGTTAACTTAACTGGTATGTGTTTTAAACCCAAACCATGAGCTCCTGCATTCAAGTCCATCTGCATGTAGGTTTTATCCCACTTTTTGTGGGCTTTATGCTCCTTTATGTGGGCATTGTTAACTTGTTACCTTTATTGGGCCAGTGAACGTAATTTGTATTTGTAATTTCTGATTGGATTATTTGAGTGTATAGAGATTAGAGTGATATCTAGTTGTGATTGTAATGAGTTTTTTTATTATTGTATTTCCTAAAAAAATAAATCAAAAAAGATATACATTTTGCACTCGAGTTGTTAGCTTAATTGGTAGGTGTACCGTGCCTAACCGTGAGGTCCTAAGTTCAAGTCTCAAAGAATGTGAGTTTAGTTTTTTTTTTATTTGTTTGTATGTTTGTTTGGTATGTAGATTTAAGCTAGCTAATTTCTTAGTTTTAGTTGATTTCTCATTAGATTTTTGGACATATTGAGATTTATTCCAAAGGAAATCCTCTATGTCAAGTTTTGTGCCCCACTTCATACCCCATTCACCAAATCATGTCACATGTCCTTTGTGTTATATCTTGTTTGATTTTAAGTTTTCAAATCTATTGCTAATTGGGATTTTATACCGTTTGGTTAGGTTTCACATGATAGAAACTAGTTAATTGGGAGGAGTTATTAAAAGATAACTGGAAATCACTAGGAAATCATGAATGCAAATTGAATGCTTGCCCGTTTGGGAAGTGTTATTTGTGTAGGCTATAATTCAATATGCTTAATGTTGTTGAACCTTGAATTCTATTGTGCGTTTGCCATAGGGTTAGGAACTCAATTAGGCTTAGTTAATAGCGTTCGCTTTAATTGGATACAAGTGGATCGGCCCGTGCTGGCGCGTCGGGCGTTCAGAAATCTACTTCTTTGAACAATTTTATATTCGAATTAAATTGTTTGATACGTAGGAAATTTCGAAAGTACTATAATTTTAAATGTGTTGCATCTTTAAAAGGTTATACTACTAACATTGAGCATATGCCCTAAAGTTAGCAATAAATAGTAAATATTAGTTTGTACATGGACAGGTGCAATAGCTTCAATTTTGTTTCCTCCTCTAAAATGTGTAGCACTTAAACAAAAACTAAGTTTACTCTTTTCTTCATATGGACATGAAAGGCATGGAGAGAGGTTAGAATTTTAGATAATTAAGGGGGATAGGTTTTATAATAACATTTTCAAGTTATATTAGCCCGCGTTGGCGCTATGGGCATTCTTTATTTTAGAGTGGTGCTTGATTAACTGATTGAATAAGGATATTAATATAATCAATTATATAAGGGCCATGAACGTTTTTTGTTCTAGAGTGGTGCTTGATTAATTGATTGAATTATATAAGATTGCAGTTGAAATGCAATTTAAATGGATTAGTTTTAATGTTGTCTCTTGCTATTGGCATAAATCTTTCTAAGTTAACTTTTTAGACATGCAAAATTAAGAAGGTCAAAGAACATGCTTTTATTTGTAAGTAATAGGAAGTGCTAATAGGTAATAAAATATGTTGTTGATTGGATAATAATAGACACATTGAACAAAGTGTGGTTTTAATTCAGAAGGGGAAAAATATTGAACGGCCCATGGTGAAGGGATGGAGAAGAAGAAGAAAGTGGACAGAGATATGAAGGTGAAAACATAGAGGAGTGATGAAAGGTTTGATTTTTGGCAAACCTGAAAATTGATCAGCACCGAGGAGTTGAAAGGAAGCAGCAACTGAATTGGTGAGAGGAAAAAAGAAAACAACGGGAGAAACATTAATTAAAAGTAATTAAGGGTTAAGGGTTTAGAATCAATTAATTAAAAGCCTTAAACATTAATTAAGAACAATTAAGGAAGGGAAATGGGTAATTACAAAAAAGGGTAGCAGGAAAAGGAAAGAGGAAACTCATAGAAGGGCTTTTTAGTCATCCGAAAAGTGAGAAAAGAACAAAAAAAGTCAAAAGGTGGCACCACATTAATCCTCAATTTGGCATTTTAGTAATTTCCCTGGTAGCTAAAAATAATACTCCCTCCACACCATATTATCTGTCCCTTTTAGGTCAAACTAATCTTACCTTTGACCTTTAATCATAAAAAAAAATATATACAATCAAATTCTTAAAAAATATGTTTTAAAAAGTTTAAGACTTAACTTATTCAAAATATAATTTTTTAAAATTTAATTTTATATAGTTTTTTTACAATTAGAGGTCAAAGTTAGATTATTTTGACTCATAAGGGACTGATAATATGGGACGGAGGGAGTATATAGTATATATGTGAAAGGAAAGGATAATTACAAAAAAGGGCTCAAGGGCAAGAACTGGCACGAAATTAACCTAGGGTCTTCTTAGTAATTTGGCAAGTGAGAAAAGACAGAAAATGACAAAAAAATTCAAATGGAGACTCCTCATCGATCCTCAAAATGGGCCTTTGGTAAATTCCTTGGGTCTTTCAAATAACATTTAGTATATATTGTGTTGAATTCATGGGGTTAATTAACGTTTGTTATTAATCTTCGCCTCTATCTTGATGAATATGTTAATATATTTTGTTTCAATGATCAGATCAACCTGAATAGTCAATGCTTGCGATTGGATTGAAGTATTTATTTATCTTGTTTATTGATTTTATTAATTTCTTGCTTATTTATTTTATTGTTCCTTTATTGAGATGTAGTACCTCCGCTCGCCCCCTTTTATACACAATCGACGAATGCTGAGGAAGTAGTAGCTGCGGGCATAGCTTTACCATTTACTTTAGCTTGTGAGAAAGGCTAGGCTAGACAAGATTGCTAGACAAGGGATTAGCTCTCCGCTCATATGCTTGCTAGACTGGGAGTTAGATTTAGATTTAATTAGAGTAAATTAGTTAACACAATCCCCTGTGAGATCGACCTGAACTTACCATGTCTATAGAATAGTTTAATTAATTTATTTTTGTGGTAAACAACACCCATTCGTTTAGAATGATTGTACCCTACGGGTTATGGACAAACACATAAACATTAAACAATATAAACTACACATTATATATTATCTTATGGAAAATAAATATATTTTGAAAAAACGACTGGAGGGAAAGAAATTATTAAGGGGAAGATGTGGTTATCGTAGACAATGGGTATTGTGGAGGTTGACAGCCCTAGAAAACAGAACCAATCAGAGGTAGGACCTCTATTCCAGAGGTAGGACCTCTATTACTACGTACATTTACATATAGACTATGATATATATCTATCATTACCCCACATAACGACCCTATATACCTCTCATGTTGTAGTGACTTCGAGATGCAAGCTACTTGCTAGGAGGCCATTCTTACAGTGAAAGTGAAAACCCTTCCGCTCAAAGATATTCAAGCACTTTTCTTGTAGTGTCCCTATGGGCTCCTCGCTTCCACTCCTCCCCCTCTACACCACAAATGAAGAGTTTCAACTTCAACAACTTTTGTGTTTTTGGTTTACATAAGAGATATATTCAACTTCAAGCACTACTATAATGCAAGGCTGGTCATTAATTAAAGATATATAAATCAACATTACTGAAGAGGTATAGCACAATAATATATAATATTAGGTAAAGAAACTAAATTGGAGAAAATAAATTCGATATTCGGAAGTACATTGGTTGAAAGGGTTTAAATCAACATTCTACTTTCATGCTCCAAAGAGATTAGTTTCGGACCAATAAGATCCAAGCAATCCCCTTGGTGAAAAGAAAAACAAATGTCTTGCTCTTAATCAAATTAAATTTTTAAGAGAAATCAATTGCGGAATCAAATCGTTGAAAAATAGTGGGATTTTTGAGGTTGAGAACACAATCCTCTTAATACAAAACAAGTACAATATTTTTATTTGATCATGAGCTTCATACCTTGGGTGAAAAAAGAAGTAAAAGCATCCATTTTAGCTTTTGGTAAAGCTAAGCCAACCTCAATGCCTCCTTTGACTTGTCTACTTTCGGTGAATGAAATGGCATTGGCATAATTATCAATTGAAATTTCCTCAATCTTGTTGGGCCTCCCCCACCCAAAATCAGTGTCGTACAAATCTACTTTTGGGGACCCCATAACCAAAACATGATTGGACTCATCACCACCATAAAACACTTCCCAATCTGATATCCAATTCTCTGCCCCTTTAAACATTGCTTCATTAAGTTCCTTAATTTTGTTTCCAATGGCATTTGCTGCAACAATCATCCCATCTTCTCCACAAAGCTCACTTTCAATTGCCATGCATCGAGCAAATCCAATGCAATTACCAAAATAACAAGTTGGAATTGGATAGTCCAACCGGATAATACCACCAGCATTGAACCCAAAGTAACTTGCCTTCTTACCAAATAATTTCCCACTCACTTTCCCTTGAGCCTTAATCAAACAAACCCAAATAAAACTGGAAGTTAAATTATAAGGACTTAAACATGGAATGTGGGGCTTGTTTGTCAAATTACATCGAGAAATAATCCATTGTTTAAGCTTCTCCATATGAGCAGGGCTCATCAGGAAAGTCGCTCTAACCATCTCAGACTCAGGGACATTAAGTACTGTAGTAATATTATTATTACTACCTATGGCGAGTGAAGATTTTTTGTTGCTCCACTGGTTCAAGAAAGTCGAGTGAAGCCCGTAGGAATCTTTTACGACCGTCCGGTCGTAAAAGGGCGGTGCCTTGATCAAGAAGCAAGGGTCTCTGGAAATTGACGCCCATGTCTTGATGAAATTGTTGAAAGTCCTGGCATCGGCAGCCACATGATGGCATGAAAATGCAATACATAAGCCAGAATTAGAAAAGATTGTGATTTGTATCGAGAGCAACGGGATTTCCTGCTTGGTTTTGGATGCAGCAGCAAAACTGCTCGGCAATGGAGGGAGTAATGGATAGAAGTCGTCGACACAACGCTGATGGTTTCCAGACAAGTGGAAGAAATCTCCCTTAGACTCCGCCGCCACCAAGGTGACATAGTTGCCATGGTCGTAAGAAATTTGAGGAGTGGCGGCGGATGAATCCGGCGGCAAAACGACGGTGCCAGCCAAAGCGAAGAAGTGTTGCAGAGTGAGTTTAAGAGAGTGGGTGAGGGTTGGAAGAGTGGTGGAGAGGAAATGACAAGTAGGGTTAGGGTATTCGTAGAAGAAGAGGGTTTGGGTTGGGGAGAAGAAAAGCCAGGGGATGTCAAAGAATGTTAGAGGAAGGGAAGTTGGTACGGCTGAATTTGGTGGTGGACAAACATTGTAGCGAGCAATGACTTCTAGTGTGGGAGTTGAAGGTCGTTTTGCCATGAGAGATTAGAGCCTTGGATTTGCTATCCTTAGCTTCCAGAAATGTTGATATACTACGTAGTTAGGGATAAAAATCTTCTCCCTCATTTGTTGTGCCCCACTCCCCATCCATCAAATAATGACACCTGTCCTTTTTCAGTTTTTAATGTTATTCCTTATTTGTTTAGTTAAATTAAATTTTATATTTTCATTCTAAAACCCTATGGGAATGTATTAAAATTTATGACTAATCCTTATATATATATATATATATATATATATATATATATATACTATACTATATATATATATATACTAAATATTATTTGAAACACCCAGGGATATTACTAAAAGCTCCTTTTGAGAATCAATGAGAAAGCTCGGTTTGAACATTTTTTGTCCCTTTATGTCTTTTCTCATTTAGTTAATTACTAAGAAGGCCCTCAGTTAGTTTCTCACCATTTCCTTTTCCTCAAGCCCTTTTTTGTAATTGCAAGAGTTTTTAACCAATTGAATGTGAAATCATTTATTGATCATCAATTAGTTTATTTATTAATAAGGCCCTCAATTAGTTTCTCACAATTCATTTGGATCTTCTGCCACTTTGAAGACTTATTTGCCCACTTTGTATCCTCCTTTTGTTCTTCCTAATTTCGCTATTTCTATAATTTTATGTGTAAAACCCATTAAAGTCTTCAGGCTAATTGGTTTTGTTTTAATTTAATGATTTTCTTTTAAAAAATAAAAACGTCTCTCATCTTTCTCGAACTATAGTGATAAAAAGAATTTAATTAGGTTTATGAGAAAGAAGATATTTTAAATAGCAAAGGTTAATGTCCGATAATAAGAAATGGATTACAAGCTACGATTTTATCAACAAAAAATGAATTTTACAGCTATAAAACTCAACCACCATTATTAATAAGTTAATATATATATAGAAAATTGAGATCCATTTAAATGGCAAACTACTTCAAAAATACACAAAATACTAATAAAATTTCAAATTTTTGAAATGAAATCCTTTTTATATTCAAACAATAATAACAAAATCTATAACAAAGAATGTCCGACGCGCCAGCGCGGACCGATCAACTTGTATATAATTATTTGTTGTTAATTTGGGTCTAAACCTGGTTTTAATTGGGATTTTTATTATTTGTTAAAACTCGAAAACAAACAAGGTGTAATACTAGGAACACGTGTCATTATTTAATGGATGGAACACGATGGGGCACAAACATTGGGGGGAGAGGATTTTAATTCAGTTAGTAGTTACTACCTACCCACATAGTCCATAGTCCATACCCACATATGTCAAAGATAAAATGGTCATTTCTTGTCATAATTATTGAATTCGGACTAGACAATGACCCCACTCAAATTTGTATTTCCTTTAAAATATGTAGGCAAATAAAGGTAAATTTGCAAATTGATCCATTTGAAAGAAAATTTTAAGTTATTGACCCTATAAATTGAAAGTTTTATGATATTTACCCCACTAAAAGATTTGAGTATTTTCACTTTTAACCCATATTTCTAAACTATATCTAGATTTTATCTTAGTATTTACATCTTAACCTTTTGTAAAAGGACATTAATTATATATTGTTTAAGATTATATATAAAATTTCTATATTTATATATATACACTAGTTTTACCATTCATATGTATTACATATGACCCGACACATTTATATTAACAACATTTTGAATTAAATGATCAAATTTCTTGAATGTTTCCATGAATAAAATAGATTGGTTCGATTAACTCGAACATTAAACCCCTTAAAAATATACTTTTTTTATGAGGAGGATCAACTTTTTACGAATATAATTAAAAAAAAATCAACAGTTAACCAAATACAATATTTTCTAATATGTTGACTTATTTAACCCATCACATATTGATCTCAATTTACACTAGACCTGTTCAAGGGCCGGGTTACCCGCCCAAACCCGTAAACCCGCCCGATTGAAGATTTGATGGAATTTGAGTCAAGGTGGAGATTGTTAGGATTTTGACTCAAATCCTAGTTAGGTTTGGATTTGGATTTTTTAGGCCTATTGCTTGGTGGATAAGAAGACTTGGTAATCAAGAATCCTAGTAGGAAAGGGATTCTTGGAGGCTAAGTTTGTTCTAGTATAAATAGAGAGTTTCTCTATAGGATTTTGTATGCTTGGAGAAAAGATGTAGTCTAAGGGTTAGATTTGGGTGGAGACACCCCATAAGACAAAAGGATGGTCCTCATGGGTGTGTGTGTGATTGTTTGTTGTGGTGTTTGGTTTGGTAGATGTGATTGTTAGTTTGTAGAGACCGAGCGAGAGTGCTCAAGATTGTTTAGGTTTGGTTTAGGATTGATTGTTAGATTGGGTTAAGAGATTGAGTGAGAGTTATTGATAATTATGTGTTGATATAATTTTCTATAACTAGTGGATTTCTCTTCTCCTCCGTGGACGTAGACAAGTTCAGTGCCGAACCACGTAAATTTTTTTTTTGTCTTGTGTGGATGATTTATTGTTTTAGTTGCTTCCGCTTGCATGATTAATTTGGTAGATTATAGTTTGGGATATCCGGGGGCGGGCTTGGACAAAAATTTGAAGCCCGTTGGACGGGTTTGGACAAAATTTTAAGGCCCGTTTACAAAATGGGTCGGGCTAGCCATAAAAACTCGGCCCAGCCCGTATGCTTAAATAATTACATTTTTTTTTGTTTTTTAATTAGATTGACTAGTTAAAATATTCATTAGATGTGTAAATTGATTATTTTGATTAAAAAATATATATGTTAATTAAGTTTTACTATCTTAGATATAATATATACTATTAAATAAATAATAAATATATTTTAAATAATAAATAATGAGTTAAAAAAATAAATAATACTATATATTTAATTACTAAACGGATGGGCTTGGACGGGTCTTGGATAAAGTTTTTTTTAATTGGATGGGCTTGGGCTTAAGTTAAGGCCTGCTAAGTCGGGCCGGACCGGACTTGGACAAGCCATGTAAGTATAGATCAAAACTTGGACCCGACCCGGCCCATGAACACCTCTAAATGCCACCATCGTTTTGAGCTAAAATTACAACCAAACCTATAACACTAAAAAGAATTTAAATCTAATTATTTGGTATGTCTAATTAACAGCCAAACCTATATTATAACATAAAATTAGAAAATGCAAAAAAAAAAAAGTATTAAGTCTGACCCACTCAAAAATGCCCTTGTCTACGTCACTGTTTAAGGTCATAAGTCTTGAGTAACGATGGCAATGGTTACCCTATAAACCAGAATCTAAACAGTGCCTAATCTGCTGATTAAGTAAGTTTATGGTACTCTCTAATCTGGTTTGAGTAGGAATATATGTTTCGACTCAATTGTCTGATTCATACCCGTCTAGTCAACAGGTCAATTCGTGTTAAAACGAATGAGCAACCTAGCCACATTGAAATGATCCCCATGTCACTGGTTCAATTTGACTGTGTCAAGTTCCATAACTATTACTCTCTCAATTCTAATTTATCTGTCATTTTAGTCCATTTCTATTAAGAAAACAATTAAAATTGCTAAATTTCATATAAAACAATAAAACAAAAAAAGGTAAATGACTATATTACCCTCAAATTATTTTTTTAGAAAAAGAAAATAGTCTCTTGGTGGGTATCATCGACCCAGAAGCTCTAAGTTCCCCACTCCCTCTTAACTCCCGGTGACTCCATGGCGAGTGGCACATCTGCGGCCAGTAGTGGGGCGTGCCAAGATTACGAGTCTTTAAGCCCCAAAGCCTTACGGTCTTTCACCTCTTCTGCTTACGCCTCAGCGCTCTTTCGCTTCAAAGAAAGTTAGGGTTGATTTGGTCCAATCGTTGGATTTTAACACAAGGTAGAAACAAGAAAGAGTCTATGTGAAAAAAGTTTTACGTTTACTCATACTCGAACCCATGATCACACTTACACAAACCTTACACTCGTCTTCTTGCTAATAAATCACCCCGCAGGAGCCCCTCAAATTGTTGAAAGAATAAAAACTTGTTGAAACATTTATTAAAGGTAGCTAGTAGTTGAGAAAGGGTACTATTGAAAGAAAATAATTAATTTTTGAAAAAAAAAAGAAAGAAAATAATTAATACAAGTTGATCGGCTCGCGTTGATACGTCAAGCATTCTTAATTTGTGGCTAGCAAATCTTTTTAGTTATAGAGTTTTTTTTTCCTTAGTTCTTATGATATATGTAAGTAGGTGGTTAGCAAATTCGATATTTGTTTTTTTTTTTAGCAAAACACTGATTCATTCATAAAGCTAGCAAAAGTTGCTTTATCAAAAGCTGTTAGTTGTGTATAGCTTTTTAGTAAATTCGAAATTTGGAGCAGGTCTTATAATTGAAGAACTAATCTGGTAAAGTAAAGTAGTAGTGCCTTAAAACATGCTGTTGTAGAAAATAAAAGTTTTTGTAGTTGGTGTCATACTGTTTCCCCTTCTTTAGAGTTGTTATCGCTTAATTTATTGAATAAAGATAGAAGGATATATTGGAATATAAGAAAAAAATCATAATTTAATGAATTTATAAGACTATAATCTTTTTTTTTTTTGAAAATAAGACTATAATCATTCTATTTGAATATGAAATGTATAATAATGCATTTTCTATAAAAAAAAAAACCAATATTGTATTCATGGGATACACTTGCTTTTAAAACCACAATTAATTGTGTTCACATTCACCTTTGGCAAAAAACCAAAAAGTAGAGTTATTCATTTCAACATTAATCAAAGTTTAGGGCCTTAAAGTAATTTGGTTGGTGGAAAAAGACTAAAATATTTAATATTCTAGCCCCTCATTAACCCAAACATAGGATCAAATAGTAAATTCATTCAAGCAATAATGTTAACATGAATAGTACATTTTGGTAATTAACCAAGTGAGAAAAGATAAAAAAATGACAAAAAAAAAATTCAAACCGAGTCTCCTCATTGATCCTCAAAAGGGGCTTTTAATAATTTCATTGGATATTCCAAATAATATGTAGTATATTATTGCATCGATATACTAAAGTAAAAAATATTTTATAATAAAGAAAATTGACTAAAGTGACAGATGAATTATAACGAAGGGAGTATGGAGGTGAACATATCGATCGGTTGTACAATTATCATTTTTGATTTTTCTAAAGAATTGTATTCTTTTGATATCTTTTCGTGGACCTAGCTTCTATGGTGTAACACTCTTTTTTTCATCTTTTTCGTCCACGTTTTTTTGATTTTCAAGAAAAAAAAAATTATTGGAGGAGCTGGACATTGTCACACCGACACCTTGTGAGATATTGTGACGATGAATTGAATTATTGAGGCATCTGAGTTCCGATATTATATACTATAAAGAATATTAAATAGTCAATCAAATGTTCACTTTACTCCATTTTGATAGGAACAGGACAAGGGACAAAACAGACTTTGATTCTCTGAATGCGCCCACTCCAAAATGTACTATATACAGTTGTTATTATTAATTTATTATAGTAATAATTTTTTTATTCCATTGGCTTTATCAATTAATAATAATTAAGCTCGGGTCGGACATTTTCATTAGTAATTTGAAAAAATTAATGGTCCATTATCATTTCACTATAGTGATTAAGTAGTAGTACTGCAATTCAGTAGCAATAATATAGCAAGCTTAAAAATGGGTGGTTTTGGACTCACGAGTAAAGCAGCTCAACAAACACCTCGTGTACTACCTTGTCTGTTGTTTAATTTGCAAAGGCTTTTCGAGGATGATGAATTTTTTTTTTTTGTTTTTTTGGTCTTTTTTGAAGAGACTAGTTTCGATTCTCTTTGTAAACAATTTTGAAATATTAATCTTATTAAGCAAAAATACAACTTTTTGTGCAAAATATATGTAATTTTACGAACAATTGTTTGGTTGAAGTGGTTCAGCACTTATTCCTCATATATAAGATTTCGAGTTCAAATCTTTTGAACAGATAAACACGGTGTAAATTAGATTAGAATGATCCTAAAAAGAGGGTCTTAGGATTCCATTGAAATGATTCCACATAAGCATATCTTAATGAGAATCAAATCTTAATTTACACACCAAATCAATTCTTCAATACATCTTTATTTTTTACCAAACTCAATCTTATCTCTCACTAAATCAAAACTCCACTCGTTAATTATTAATTTACTTTCCTGTTCTAATGAAAATTGATCCTTTTAAAAAATTAAATCTGTGTATTTCATAGTAATTAACGTGAAGCCCTTTTTTTATTTCTATGGATTTTATTTTTAAAACTCTATTTCATTTTTAATTATTTTGTTCAATTGAATTTTTTTTAAGTGTATTCAATTTTTTATTGTTGAAAATTTTGAAAAAAAAAATTGTGATTTATCAAGTTATTTGGTAAAGAATAAAAATGGAAGTAAAAAAGAAAAGCATTAAAGAGTTGATTCAATGATAGATGGTGCACAATAAAACTTGATTAGAATTGAAAATCATTGAAAAAAGACCATGTGGTATGGGATCCTAAAAGCCCCTCATTTTAGGATCATCCTGATATAATTTAAACTCCGGATAAAATCATGGTTATGAGAACTTTATTATCATGACCGGACTTGAGCAATAGTGTTAATTTATAAATATACCAGTATGTAACTTCGTAAATGATCTTAAGTTGTTGAGATTTTGTGGGCTTTTGTTGCCCAACATTCATTGCGTTCAAAATTCAAGGCTTAAACATTTTTCCCATTTGGGCCAAATATTGGTTTAAACTTCAAACTCGACAAGATCGATTTTATAGTGACCCAAAAAATGAATTCCTCCTTCAAAAGTTACTAAACATAATGTCTTTGACCTCTTTGCGATAGTTTCAAAGTCAAATTGTTTCTTTTTTTTCTTTTAATTGAAATCAAAAGATTTGATCTTGCTTTTTAGATTTAGCTTCTTCCATATGCAGGTCAACAAAATAGCTCAAGAAGCGCAGCAACCACAAGCCCATTTTCTATTGTCTTTTTTTCGTTACATAGGCGGCCCATTTTCTATTGTCTTTATGCTTATTGAAATTTTCCCAAATCTAACCACTAAAATATTTTTTAAAAAAAAATATTCAATTCAATTACACTATAATTTGAACTTTCACAATTCGTACATGAAAATCCAAATAGTCTTTTTTTAATAAAAATAAAAATAAAAATAATACATCATGCTTTGTCAATGTGACAACATCACAACTATTATTTGAGATTTAATTAAATTTATTTTCAAATTTATAATGTACCAAAAAAATTTATAGACTTAAAATTAATGGTAAATTAAAGAGTTTTTGTTTTGGTCACTTGTCTATGAAAAGTAACAATTGCATCGCTTAAATTTATAAAATTGAATATATTAATAACTAAACCTTTAATTTGCTTACGTGGCATGTCATTGAGTATCACTTGTCATAATTACATCAACATAATAATGATCAGATTAGGTGACCAAAATATTCAATCTTACAATATGATCAAAATGTTACTTTTAAAATTTTATGATTAGATTACCAAAACAAAAAGTTGTTAAAACAGAAAGTTGTTAAAAATTACCTCATAATAAATTAATTTATTTCGCATCAAGAATGTCAAAAGTACCAAAAAAAAACTCCACATGTATTGTCTTTTCTACCACCTCTATCCCCAATTATTGGAGAAATTACTAGGTGGGTCTGACCCACCACATCATATATGGGTGCTTCCAATAATATTGTGACATGTAAGCCTCTATTGCCATGTCAATTTTACATGTGGCCTCCCACTTGCAAGAATTAGCTGACGTCCGTTAAATCCACAAATTAAACAACGAAACAGAGGAATTTCAAAAGAAAAAACAAGTTTCAATTTTCGATCAGGTAATGACAAAAATATAGATAACTGAAGCTTTTTGCTTGAATTAATTTAGGATCTAGTGCAACAATCTATTTTGTTCCCCATTGTTAAAATATAATTATTATTTGGAACAATCAATAAAATAGGATTCAGTGAGGCTTCACTTTCAGGCCGGATCATTAACAAAATAAAGATTAATAATTGGAAAATCACATTTCGAAATTGCAGCAGCAGAATTAGATCCTAACTATCTCACCGTCCATTCGCAACCACCACTTGTAGACAAGGGAATACCGATTCTGGTCCCAGGAACAAGGAATAGGACAAACACTCGTTAGGAATCTCATTGGAATAAATCCCAATTGGGCACGATTTCATCAGGAGTTTTCCCTGTCTAAAGTGGCGGAGGAGGATTGTCCCTTGGGGAAGATGATAAACAATTGAAAATTGGGAAGGAAAGAAGAATTGGCGGCGACTGGGGCTTGGCCGGCGGGGTCAACGGCGCAGGAAGAGTTGGCAGGCGACGGCGGTTAGGTTAGTGGGGAGAAGCAAAAGGGCTAGAGTAAGAAGAAGAAGAAAACGTTGAATAAACGTTGTTGAGTTAACGACTTAACGTTGGTTGACCAAAGGATGGAGGAGTCTACCTGTGTGATATGGCAATACCAGCCTACATGTCCCAATATTATTGGAAGGACCCATATATTACGTGGTGGATCAAATCCATCTAATAATTTTTCCAATTATTTTGTTAGAATTTATAACTTAGAACACCCAAATGCTACTTAAAAACTCAAATTAATCATAATTCATAAGTGAAATTAATTCAATGTCCTAATTAACCCGGAAGAAACACCTTTTTCTTATCATTTCAAATGGATGTTTCTTCTCATTTCAAATGGAAGAAATAAAATTTCTAATTTTACTTGAAATAGTTAAGTGTCCCATTCACGAAAGTCTAAACTTACAAAAAAAAGTTACTGTATTTGCTAATATTTTATTCGAACAAAAAAAACAAAATACTACAAAAGTGAAAATTTGTTCCTTGTAGTTTCAAGAAATAACTTTATTCTACATATCTTTTATAGCACTTTGATACACTTTTATACTACATCTCCTTTTTTTTGTTCAAAATCTCCTTAAATTTATTTGAGAACAAAAAATATTTGCATTCATAATAAGGATTTGGCCAAAAAAAAATTCCGCAAGGATTGTAGTACTACAAAAAAGTATACTGTACAAACTATTATTACGTTACCCAACTCCTAAAGACTGCATATATACATAAATTGAATCAATTACTTTGACTAAAGTCATATTGGAACCCTTTACCCTTTTGCTGAATCCGATTGGACCAACAAATAATTTTTCTAATTCTTTTTATATACCTTGACCAATCACATTACGATAGTTGAAACATTAGGATTTGAAACAAAAAATTCTACTGCTACTATCTTCCAAAGTCTAAAAAGTCAATGGCCAGAATTCCATGTCAATAAACTGCTATATAAATCTAACCAACAAAATACTCCACAGTCCACAATCCAATGGAGTAGAAATCTTTATTTTAATTAAAGCAATTCAAAAGGGAAAAAAAATAGAAAAGGTTTTAAATTTAATATAAAAAAAAGCAACCAACCAATACCGTGTTGAGCTCAGCAAAATCAAAGTTAACGTGTCTGTTACTCCACAGTCCAGACGTCCTCACCAATCACAAAAAGATGAACCCTAATTTTCGTGGACCAAATCCAACGGCCTCCATTAAATTTCGTAATTAATGAATTTGTTACAAATATGGGGAGGAAAAACTAAAAAGCATTCAATAGTCACGTTTCCAGAACCTAAAAGGCTTCACATGTTTTCCACCTAATCCTAATTTCTTCATATTCCTTCTTGATAATTAAATATTGAAAATTAGTATATATGTTATTTACTCAATTTTAGCTAAGATTTTCATAACGAAGAATTTAGTATATAAAAAAAGAAAAAAAAAAAAAGCGAAGCAAATCTCCAGAAAAGACTAAATCCAGTTACCATTAGCAGTTTTACCGCTAGAAAACCACAGAAAGTACTGAAAAATATCCACAATTCAAACTGGAAAAGAAACAGAGAGAGCTAAATCTAGCACTATTCCATTACGTTAATCCTAATTCCTAAGTCTTAACCTGGTATTTTCAGAGCTTTAATTCGAAGCTTTCATCATCTTCTTGAACTCTTCGAAGTTAACGTTGCCATCGCCGTCTTTATCGACTTGCTTAATCATCTTCTTGCAATCACTCAACGAACACTTCTCTCCCAGCCTTTTCAACATCGCATGCAACTCGGTAACGGAAATCAAGCCGTTTTTGTCCATATCGTACAAGTCGAAGGCGTCTTTCAGTTCTTTCTCACCGCATTGGCTACCGTCGTCGCTATTTCCATTGGCTTGGAAAGCGAGGAACTCGTCGAGATCGACGTAGCCATTGCCGTCTTTGTCCATCTCCGACATCATCCGATCGACTTCTTCGGGAGTCGGCGGCGAGTCTAAGGCGGCCATGATCGATATCAGCTCCTCGCGCGAGATCTTTCCGTCGCCATTCTTGTCGTATTTCTGGAACACTTGCTTCATCTGTTCAACCGTACCTAAAGGATTCGCCATTGAGAAAAGAGGGAAAATACAAAGGGAATTGAATTGAATAGAAATTCTAGGGCTCTTTTTAGTTTTTATTTTTTTTCCTCTCTTCGTTTTGGAGGCGTATTTATATAGGGGGAGTGCAAAGTCAAGTAACGCGTTGTTTTCCCTTTCCGCGTGGGAATTGGACTACGGGGAAAGATAGCAAGCGGTTGGGTGCAGGGAGAGCAATCGGGTACTTAAGCCAGTAATGAAGGGACACGTGTTGGTTTAGATACAGGGAAATTGTGTGACTTCAAAGCAAAGATTTTCTTATTTGAACAAAATTTTGGGAAAGGAAAGTTTTTGGGATGACAGAGAATACTGCTTTGCTGCTATTGATTATGACTCTTACCTGTTCACGCGTGTTCTTTGCATTTCTAACCATATTTTTCCAAACAAAATTACAATATTAGTCCCTCTATATGATTATGATATATAGTATAAATTATAAAATAAGGAAAATTATATAATAAATTGTGTTGACATATTACATACACGATTAAAAGATAGGCATGTGACATTCAGAAATAAGTTTTGAATTTAAAAAAAAAAATTAATTAAGAAAAGGGGACAATAACAGTGTATAAGTAATTCATAAGATGATATATATATACAAGAAAAAATATATATAAGCTAATTTTTTTCAACCGAAAAAATTAAAAGTTAATTCTTTTTGGCATGTAAAAATAATCGGGTTCAAATTTTTTACTTTCCTTCGTAAATTTTTTGGTACGAAACCTTTTAGTAACCAATAATTAAATTGGACCGACATTAATTCTGAGTCGCGTTATGTTGAACTATAATAGGGAATAATGATTCCACAGACTCAAATCGGATCATCTCTCTTATAATATAATTGAGGGAACAACATTCTTTTATTTATTCACAAGATTGAATCGATACCTTACTTATGGACATTTAACCTTTAAGTCCTCCCACTCAACCAACCCAAAATTCGAATACACAATTTATCTAGTTTTACCATAAATGAGTTTGGAGCATTTGATGGTTAGATGTGGTTACATTTGGACCTAAAGGGCAAGGTGAAAAATCGTCAAGAAAATGAGTTTGGAGTATTTGCTAATTAAGAATAAATTATTTATGTATCATTTCAAATAAATGGATTTATATTATATCAATAAATTCCATCTATTGATGGTGCATGTGGCTGTATCTTAATTGTTTATATGCATATATATTTAGTTTTTATCCACGCTGCAAGAGATTCACAATCTCAAATATTTTTTTTTTCTTATGAAGTACACAATCTCAAAAATCTAATATATGATTGGACTAAAATTAAATTCCCAATACAAGAGGAACAATAGATTTCTTCTTCAATTGTGAGAATCATTCTTAGAATAAAAATCTGGGTGTATGTTATGCAAGGATTATGGATAAGATAGAATCATAGTTCTTTATAAGAATAGGATGATTATTTTTAGACACAGCAATAATCATATCTTACTCATCTTTGCATCAAATGCATCAAGGTGTGTTTGATGTTAGAATCATGATATCATACACAAATTATATCATCTCACCTCATCCACCATTTTAACTCCAAACAAGTTGTTAATTATTCGTAATTTCGGGCAAAGTTTCGAATACATTTTAACCCCAAATAAGTTGTTAATTATTTGTAATTTCGGGCAAAGTTTCGAATACATTTTAATCCCAAACAAGTTGTTAATTATTCGTGATTTCGGGCAAAGTTTAGATATTCGAAACGAGTAATGCCACTTGTCCTACCTAATTCTATTGCCTAATATCCTGTTTGACGTGACATTGGAAAAAGTTACTATAGTTTCTAAAGTCATATTCAATAATGCCCTAAAATCAAGGGATTAACCCTGAAAACCCTCTTATTTGTAATTAGGGACTAAATCTGAAATTAATTTGTTAAATATTAGGTGGAATATAATCAGCTATAAAATCAAGCGAGCAAAAAATATTTTCCATTCCAAACACACCCAACAAGTTTTTTCGTATTTTATATTTGATATTTGATATTCTTTAACTTTTACAACTTGAGTTTCAAACTAAGATGTTTTTATTTAGAAGTGAAATTTGTTTTGAAAACTTCCGATTGCCCCACCTAAACCATCCCTTCATTCCCCTCTTTCCAAACGTGTCAAAACCACATGAATTATATGATTAAATAAGATTCTAAACCTGCCAAAATTGGAGACTATGTGAATGATTGGAGAGATGCTACGTTAGGAGGGAATCAAAGGGTGGAATAATTGGCGGGCATGTAGCACGGCTCATTTGTTTTCTCTCTCTCAAACAAAAAGAAATTTGTTTAATAAATGCAAGAAAGTCACATCTCCTATCTCTCGTTATTATGAGTTCAAAATCTTCATATACCGGAAAACAACATGTTTCTCCATGATTTTGTCATTGTGTAGAAAACAAAAACAACAATTTTTCCTTTCCTCAAAACAAACATGGTTTTCCTTGTAGAGACGCAGCCTATCTAAGACAAAACAATATTGGTTACAACAAAAAAAGTCAAATGAGAAAACAAAAAAAGAAACAAATAATACATAATGTCACTATTGGCAAAGTTCACTAATCACTAGTAATTAACAAAGTATATTTCTACAAATTAATTGGCTGATAATAATGTGAAGAAATCTTTATTATAATATAATAATACTAATAATTATAGTATATATTAAAAGTGTGGAATATTGAAGATGAGATATGTGAATATGCTTATCTGTCGTCACATCTGAACCTGAGTAAACGTGTGATCATATTTTAGTGTCTGCTTATGTTAGATAGAAAGCGCGTAGGCCAGAGAAGCAAGGCAAAGCCAATGCCACAAAAATTATAAAAAGGCATAAGTACCACCCATTGAAAATGACATGACTTTGATTCAACTTTTTTTTATAACCATCTCTTTAATAATCAATATTTAAATTCGATTGCAAAGTTTGTGTTTTGTATTTTAGGCTGCCTGCCTCTGCTCTGATTTAACTGCCAACGAACTTTGGTTTGTTTTAGGTTTGGGGGGTCAGTCCACATGACCACCATCCATGTGGCATGCATGTGGGGCAACCGGCAACCCATTTTTTCTCAAAAGGATTTTTCATTTTTTGGGTGTTAAGCGGCTTTTTTTAAAGCTTCAAACTTGTTTGGACCAGTTTGGTGCAGTAGCATTAACATTTTGGGGCAACATTGTAATGATAATATTGAGGCCGAATAGTCGTTTTACCTCTTGAATTTGCAAAGTTAGGGCAGATTGTCTCATAAATTTTAAATTATGTCATTGATTTTGAAAAATCAGGTATGGTGTACCTCCTTGATCTGACGGGCGTAAGTAACAGATCCTTTAAATCTTATTAGGTTTGTTGATGTGACAAATTTTTGTTGACATGGTTTTTTCCAGGCCAATGCTCATGTGGGACCTATCCTAACATTTAGGGTCATGTGGGGCCTATATAAGATGTGGAAAAAGCCACATCAGCAAAAGTTTGCCACATCTACAAAATCTGGTGAAACTTAATGGAATCTGTCATGTGGAGGGAGGCATTGTCTTGATTTTCCAAATTCGAAGGGAAAGTGACACAATTCAAAATTCAAGAGGTAATTTGTCTTTAATTTACAAAGTTTAGGGGGGTAAAATGGCTATTCAGCCATAATATTGATTAATAATAGTAATACTAATACTAAGAGACCTTAACTGTTATGGTGAGGTTGAAAACAATGGTGACCCCATCGCCTATTCGATTAAGTACAAAGAGTTCAATGTCCCTTAAACAAGATTCTATGAGAGGAGAAAATAGGTGTTGGATAGATTTCTTTCAACTGGGGGTATGACGCAACTCGACTTCAGAGCAGTTGGGGGCTTGGAGTCCAATATGACTACAGAATACGAGGAGGTTAGTACCACAAGAAACAATGGTGACAGTGCGATTTTATTGTAATGATGAAATTAAGAATTATTGTAAAATCAAGGGTAAAGAATGTGTTAAACAAATTGTAGTTCGAAACTTGAGAGGCCAAAGCACTTGAAGTTCATCTGGGGAGGTAGGAGTTCGAAGTTCGAGCCCCTGTCCTCCCTTCCCCCTCCACTTGATTGGAATCTACCACTGTTGTAAATGTGCCAAAAAAAATTAACTTTCCAATGTGTAAGGGAAAAATTTTGATGTATTGTACAATAATTCTGTCTTAATCACTAGTTTGGTATGATTGTGTTTTCCTAACTCAAGTGATTTGACAAATCAATCTAATATACTTCAAGACCGTAGATTGGAGAGTTAATCACTGTTGTAAATGTTCTTAGACAAAAGAATAATTCTACTGACTACAGGGGGATCTTGACATGTAAGTTTGAGGGGGCCATATAAATTGTTATATGCCAAAATGATATTGTGGAGCCTAAACCAACCACTGGGCTTTCAAGTTAGAGATGGCAAAATGGGCGGGCGGCACGAAGCCCAACACGGCCCAGCCCATTATGGGCCGTGCTGGCACGATCCATATTATATTTTTAGTGGGTTGTGCCAGCACGGTCCATGACTATGCTAGCACGGTCCATTAGTCATGGACGGGCTGTGCAGTCTTTTGGCGGCACATGGGCTAGCACGGCACGGCCCATTAAAATGGCATGGCATGGCACGACCCACGTGCCGGCACAGCACGACCCATGTGCCGACGCAGCACGACCCATTTTTAATGTAAAATTATGATTATATAATATATTATAATATAATTATTAAATTTTAATTTAATTTTCTACAATTTATTATATTACACCAATTTAAGTATAAATAATAAGATAATAGAAATGATATAACATCAATAAATGGAAGATAATTTAATAAAAAAAAAAGAAAAAAAAACATTATGGGCTCGTGTGCCAGCCCATGTGCCGGCACGGCACGACCCATCGTGGGTTACAGGCCGTGCTGGCTTGACTTTTAAAAAATATGGATTGGCACGGCACGACCCATATTATAAAATGGGCTAGCACGGCACAACCCACTTATATATGAGCTACTCATTTTATGGGCCGTGCCAGCCCAGCCCGCCCATTTTGCCATCTCTATTTCAAGTGTTGGATGAACCTCCTGATTAGAGCTGTCAAAAGCTAACCCGAACCTGAGAACCCGCCCAACCCGATTTGACCAGAAAAAGTAAACGACCAAAACCCGCCCAACCCGAGACCCGAATGACCCGCAACCCAGATGATCCGAAACCCGAATGACTCGTAACTCGAGTGACTCGAGACCCGAATGACCTGTGTCGACCCGAAACCCGAATAACCCAAAAAGTTAAGCTGAATGACTTGAGAATATTATAAACTAAAATTATCTTTTATTCAATAAAATTTATAATTTTACTTATTTTAAGTCATCATTTATTCAATACAATTTATATTATTGTTATAATTTCACCTATCATAAATCATGATTAAATTTGCTAAAATTCATTATATGATCAATAATTATATGAACAACCACTAAAATTAAATCAGTTATATGAATAAGTTATGATAAATTTATAATTAGTAATTTATTTTTTAAAATAATGAATAAATAGTAATACTTACTTAGTAATTTCTTGGTGATTTTATTTGTTGGGTACTACGACCGTACTAATAATCTAGCTGGTAAGGGTTGTAATTCTATTTTCATTGTTCATGGATAGTTATATTATTAATTAATTTATAATATTAACTGAAGTAATGAACAAAAATATAAATTTAGATATTATATAACTGATATTTTATTTATAATAATACACTATCAATAGTGTTTTTACTTTTTATACTCCACAAATGGCTTAAAATGTTGATACATACCCCAAATAATTAATTATATATTTAATATTCAAAATTAATATCTAAGGAGGCACATATCAAGTATTCTATCCTTTAACCTCGCATATGCAGTCTGTTAAACTTCGTTGATAATAGATTGTCTAATGTTTCTACTCATTTATAAAATAAATCGAATAATAAATATATTTAAAAAAGTTGAGTATTGAAAATTTTAAAATTCAATGTTGACCCAATTGATCCGAAACCCGAGTGACCCGAGACCAAAACCCGAACCCGCCCAACCCGGTAGACCCGAGACTCGAATGACCCGAAACCTGTATGACTCGAGACCCGAAACCCGAATAACCCGAACCCAGATGACTCGAAACCCAAATGACCCGAGATAACTGCTTGACCCATTTGACCCGGACCCAAATGACCCGATACCAAACCCGCCCAACCCACCCATTTGACACCTCTACTCTTGATCTTATGAGAGCTGTCATATTGGCAGACTCGGTTGGCATTTGCCACCCCCGTTATATCTATGTGTAATGTTGTCTAGGGCTTTTGCCCTCTTTCGCAACAAAAAAAAAAAATCAATCTAATATACTTCAAGACCGTAGATTGGATTGGACATCTCTAATTGGCACCCACGGTTAGGGAAAATCCTTATAGGTCTGGAGGACACGGATTGGGCTCTTTTCGAGCCCGTTTTCTCAAGCCCACTCTCGCGAGTTGTGGCCCAACAATCTGCTTTAATAGAAGATTACATGATTAAATAAATAAAAATAAATGCCTTGCTGTGTTGTCTCTTCCAAAATGCTTGATGAAGCTCTTATTATTCGATCCTCAGACAAAGTTTGATTCTACGCTTTATTGAATTTTATTCTTGATATCTCAACAATCACTTACAAGAAATTAATCAAAATAATTGGCAAGTATTTGGTTCAAGTATTTTATTTTTCTTCTCCGGACATTTGTAATCTGATTTTCAATTCAATAAAATTTGATTATCATGTTGCTAAAAAAATAAATAAATAAATAAATAACGGTAAAAACGGCCATTAAAACAAAAAAGAAAAAAAAAGTTTTTACAGTGATTGGGGAAGTGGATTTTTCCAAAAGACAACGGGCTTGAAGTCCACAAGAAGAACTGACTTTGCTTTGCTTTCTCCGTTTCCCACTCTCTCACTCTCACTTCCTCTGTTTATCATTTTCCTCCCAACAAGGAAAATAAGTAACAGTCTCCAGTTTTTTTTTTTCTTTTTTCTAATTAATTTCGCGTTTCTTGAATCCATTGCCAATTCCATTTCTCACCCACTCTTTATCCAACTTGATTTAACCAACAAATTTAAAACAAACTTTTTTTTTCCATAACTTCGAGTTTTTTTTGCTTTTGAAAATTCAAATAAATAATGGCTGCTCTTCACACAACTTCCTTCTGCTTTTCTGGTGGTTTGGCTTCATACCCATCTCATAATTCCGTTAAAATGGTTCGCGGCAAAGTTAGAGCTTCTGGGTTCTCTTCACCTCAGTCTCTTTCGGATCCTAAGTTGCATGTCAAAGGTACTTTCTTTATTTTCCTTATCTGTTTTAATTTCTCCCTTTTGTTTGTATTTTATTTCTATGTCATAATTTAGTTAAGATAGTTGAAACCGGTTTTAAAATGTTGTTTTCTGACTTATAAGTTATGTTTGATCTTATATCTATACGGATAAGATAATGCATAAAATGTGTCAAACTTCCATTTGATTAATTGAATTAAGTATCAGTTTGAGTGATGCAATGATAGTTAGGATTTAGGAGTTCATGTATTGTAGTTTTCTGGAATATATTATAAGTAATCCTACTTTATAGCAATTGGTGCAGTGGCCTTTTCACCTACAGCTATTTGATTTCTTAGGTTAGGTGAACCATTTTTGAATGATTGATGTAAAGAAACTGTACCTTTATGTCTTTATATGCATGAATGGTGATAGCTTTTGAGGATGGTTAAAACAAATTTGACTGTTTTTAGCAGTGTGATTGTCTTTTCTTTTATAGGTTTGGTTTTGCTGCTATTGGTATGATTTTCTGTAAATGATGTGATGCCATAACCTTCAATTTTGTTGCAACCTTTTAGAAGGTGTTAAATTAGAGGGAAATGAGCATGTTTGGAGGCCACTATTGAAGTCTCTAAAAGCCAGACCAAATCAATAAATATAATAATTAAATAAAGCAAGTGTTGAATAGCACTTGTCTTGCTTGTGAACTAGACCTTTCTTGCATTTATCCTTGCTCCTACACAATTTCATTGGATGACAAAAAGATAGATATGTGTTGAACCCTTTTCTTTGGTACATATATATCTTGAACTCTGAATGAAGGAGGAATGTGGGCTGGAGCTACATGCTTGATATATACAGCTTGATTTATATGATTATATCTTTAAATTGTTTACAAATAGTAACAGCATTATGGCTGATTAACCACAGAGAACATGTTCCAAAAAAGGATGGCTAAGAGTATTTTAAGTTCGAACTTGAAAGAATTTTATGCTTAACTATACATGTCAAGCTCATGGGTCTCTTTCCATTATAACTCAATATCAAGCAACAATCAAGTTGCTGAAATCTTGGTATGAGGTTTAGGGAAGGAAAAAATTGAACTATAATAGATCAGAATCGCAAAGCTAGGGATGCAAGCCTGGATAAATTCCCCAATAAGACTGATGGGGGCCCATTGATAATGAATACATGTTGGAATAAATGCAGCCTAAGGGGGAAGGATTGTATTAAGATACACAACACACACTCATGGATACCATATTACCTTAAATAATAGGTAATGCCATTCTACGCTTCTGTTTTGGAAGAGATAGCATTTAATAGACTAAATATTAATGAAACAATATTGTGGTTACTGTTAAGCCCTTCTAACTTCCTAGGGATGCATCTTGATATAAAGCACTCTAACTGAAGTACACCGTCAGTTAGGCAATTTAACTACTTAGTTAGGCAATGTAGCTACTCAGTTAGGCAATCTAGCTACTCTCAACATAATTAGCTCAATAGTGCCATGACCTAAAATAGTTATTAGTTTCTTTTTTCCTCTCTTTCAGCCAGTTCTTAGGGACCAATCCAATAATGATCACTAAAATGGTTATGATCTCTGAACATGTGAGGCTTGTAGTACGATTTGCATCTTTGAACGTTTTGTTCAAATTAGAAAAGGCTTATGCTCTTTCACTGGTCTGGCTTGTTTTGGCTTCTCAGATCTCTCCATCAATTGGTAAAGGAACTGCTTGTACTGTCCCTATTTCCCTACCTCTATTCTCTTTGAATGACAACCATGACATTCTTACGGATGAGTTTGGAATTTAGTTCTTAATCGACTTAATTGATGTTGATTGGAATCATCATTGTGAACTAGAATTAAATTCAAGCTGTCCTTGGCTTCAGTAGGTGATTGTTTTTCTACATTGTAATACTCGGAGGGCATCATCTTCTGCAATTTCTAGATGCATATATTTTCTATATCAAGTAGTGCGCTAACTAGAACATTTTGACTCTGGTTGAATGCTACCAAGTCCTTAAAGTTTGAACATGAACAAAATCTGAACTCAGTATCAAAACCAGACTAATGATAATTGGTTTGTGAAACTTTATGCGCTTATACAATCATAGTGTCCCTTTTTGACCATTGGGTTGAATTATCTTTGCATGTATTTTTCTTTACATCTGACTTTGCAGTAATATTTACTTTTCCTTGTTTGTTTATTTCAGGAAAAGCATTTCCTGGTGCTGCAGTGCCTGAAACAAAGGATTCTTCCCTTGTGGTTTGTTTTGGGGAAATGCTGATAGATTTTGTCCCAACTATCAATGGGCTGTCATTGGCAGATGCTCCTGCATTTAAAAAAGCTCCTGGAGGTGCACCTGCTAATGTTGCTGTTGGCATAGCTCGTCTTGGTGGCTCATCAGCTTTTATTGGGAAGGTACCGTTTTAAATATATTACTAATTTATTTTGTTCATTATACTTTAAGGAGTGAAATGTGACAACTCAGTTAATTTGTTGTAGTATTGTCTACCAATTCAGCTTGTATTTTATTTGTTTTTGGAATGTCTATGCACTATTTTGAATACTTTCATAAGTTTATCTGCTGAATTGAAACTTTATTTTACCTGCTTCCTGTTCAAGTGAATTAACACTCAAAACCTAGCCCATCTCTGTTTCCTCGGTTCTCCCTATTGGATATTGTTGTTTTATTACACATTCTTATTCCGTTGTATGAATTTTCATCATAAAGGACCTCATAAATTTGGGTATATATTATCTATATCCTAGGATTCTGTTAAAAGTCTTCCTATGTTAGCATTTGCAATGTCTCATGGTTAATAGATATGACATGATATCAATACATCACCATTGTGCTTAAGTTTTCCAGGGTCAGTATTACAATTTCTACTGTAAGATATCATCAGCTCATTAACACTACCTTTCCTCCTATGAAATTTGGCTGCTTTATGTTGTTAACATCATGCTCCCCTATTAGTTCTTTTGTTCATGATTAGGTTTGGCAACATTGGCTTGAGAAAGCTAATGCTAATAAAGAAATATATGTTTCGTCAATAAAATGGTTTAGAAGGGAAGTTTGTTACTCTAACCGCTTTTGTGCAGAGGTTTTAGTCTTTCACAAGGTTATTTTCACCAACATTATGCTCTTTTACCTTTTATCCACCAAATTATTTCTTATAAGAATATTAATACATGAAGATTTAAAGAGTAACTGTCATTCACACATGTAAAAGTTGCATGGTAATCAAAATCATCATCGTAAATGATAATTACGAGGATATCATCATCTCTATAAAGTTGAGGGAGAACTTGCTTGTTTTTCTCAGTGGAGGTTAATTTTTCCAATCTCATAGCATATACTAGCTTTGAACTTTGAATTATGATCATGATTACTTATGCTTTTGCTTTAATGAAGAACCAGATTCCTTCTATTTAATTGTTTTCGAAGCAAATTGATAGTTTGTGGATTCTACGTTTGATTATATTGATAAGTCAATTATGATTTTGGACCATGTTTAATATGGCATGGGTACATTGAGATAAGCTGTCATGTTTTTTTACCTTAACTGATAAAAGGGGAAAAAATGAAATAGTGTAATGCGATGTGGGCAGGTTGGTGAAGATGAATTTGGATACATGCTTGCTGACATATTAAAGGAAAATAATGTCAACAATGAAGGGATGCGTTTTGATCCTGGTGCACGAACCGCTTTGGCCTTTGTAACACTAAGGAGTGATGGGGAACGTGAGTTCATGTTTTATCGTAATCCTAGTGCTGATATGTTGCTCCAAGAAAACGAACTTGATTTTGATCTAATTAGGAAGGTATGATACCATTATGATCGTTAATTAATAGAAAATATAATATACATTCTCGCAAGATATTAGAAAATGATAGTATATCTAATATCTTCCAAATAAAACAACTATAATAAGAGAAGCTTTCCTGCATAATGTCTTTTGGAGTTACAGGGTGATTTTCCTATTGTTTCTTCAAGTAGACAAGCTTTCAGGACACTCAAATTCTGAACTTTTTGTCATGTCTGATTAGTCTACATTTTTGTTCTTAATTTTGTGGAACATGTAGGCATTTATGACAGGATTATTCATCAATACCATTGCTCCTTCATTTCGTTTCTTTCTTCACATTTTTAGCTTCAAATATGTTTTGTATTGGGCTGTTACTGTTTCTGTTAGGCACTGCAAGGTTTTAATTCCTGTTAATTTACCTCATAGGTTCCATCTTTTTCTATTGAATTGATTTCTGTTATATTCATTTCTCCTTTTAGAAGCTCACTGATTATTTGATATATGAATATATATTTCATCTTTGGACAGGCAAAAATTTTTCATTATGGTTCTATAAGTCTTATTACAGAACCTTGCAAGTCAGCTCACATTGCTGCAGCAAAAGCGGCAAAGGATGCTGGTGTTGTTCTGTCCTATGATCCCAACCTTAGGCTTCCATTGTGGCCCTCTGCAGAGAGTGCCAGGGAAGGGATTCTGAGTATTTGGGACACTGCTGATATTATCAAGGTAGTGATCTTATCAAGCAGATGATTTAAACAGAGGTAGAATGCGATTCACAAAGTAAAAGGAAATACTGTGTTGGGATCTCAATTAATGGGTTAAGTGAATTTCAGATAAGTGAAGAAGAGATTTCTTTTCTAACACAAGGAGAAGATCCATATGATGATGCTGTTGTCCGTAAATTATTCCATCCAAATCTTAAATTGCTTCTTGTTACTGAGGGCCCTGATGGTTGCCGATACTACACCAAGGTAAGCTCTCAAGAATCAAAACATGTTAATAAGACATTTTCTTATTCCCTTCATCTCTCTGCATGTAAGTATCAGAACAGTCCTGGCTGGAATTGTCATTTTTAAATGAGGATGACAGTCATGAAGGGAGGGGAGGGACACATCATTTGATCATCACTGTCGATCAGATAATTAAACCTTTCACAAAGATATATTTCTTTTCTTTTTAGTTCCAACAGTTTACTTGGACTTGATAAATGTGGTCATATTTCTTGTCTTGCCTAACCACCTTATAAAACTTATTCCAATGCTCTTTAGATTTGGGTATGTGAGGCTCAAAAAGCATCAACAGTTCAGCTGTCTATTTGAGCTTCACAGGATCCTTAACTAGCGTCAGCATGTTAGTGGGCTAATAAGCATCCCCAAAAAGTTCTAGGCAGTCCATAATTCCACTTTTATCATCACGTGTATCTCTGGGTTTAGCTAATATAATTTCTGTACATTACGCAAGTTATGAGAGAGAGCATTCCATTTTATTGGTAGAATTGAAGATGAGAAATGGATATTACTTTGCAGGAATTCAGTGGAAGAGTCAAGGGTTTGAAGGTAGAAGCTGTAGATACCACAGGTGCTGGAGATGCTTTTGTGGCTGGAACTTTAACTCAACTAGCTTCCGATCTTTCCTTGCTTCAGGTAGGAACACTTACCCTAATAAAATATTTGTTTAATGTTTTTCACTTAACCATTGGAAACTTTGAATCTGCCCTCAGTACTTCTAACCTATGTACTTGCTTTCCATTCACACGGTTCTTTTCCCATCCAACATTCCCATGGTGATGCGAGCATGTACTCGTCTTCCCTTGTCCCTCTTTTCCTTCTTAGCCACAAGCTATAATTTACACTATGTACTTCTTAGTT
This sequence comes from Corchorus olitorius, assembly GCA_001974825.2. Lineage (NCBI taxonomy): Eukaryota > Viridiplantae > Streptophyta > Magnoliopsida > Malvales > Malvaceae > Corchorus > Corchorus olitorius. Next base: position 14,957 of record AWUE01015798.1, on the reverse strand, counting down.
AACGAATTTAGGACTTGCAAGATTGCTTCTGTCTTTTCTGACAGTTTCTAGTTAATTACCATACGTCATGTTTTCCTTGAGTCGGACCATAGATATTGTGATTAGAGTTCTCTTATTTTTCTCATTAACTGCTGTTTGAAACATGAATCAAGTTGTAAGGTACTAGTCTTAATCTTGTAGGATGAAGACCGATTGAGGGACGCTCTCCATTTTGCTAATGTTTGCGGGGCTTTGACTGTGACGGAAAGAGGTGCAATTCCAGCTTTGCCAACTAGAGAAGCTGTCCTTAATACTAGTATTTACAAGTCTGTGGCATAGGTTGTCTCCCAACCTCTGGTACTAATTAGGTGACAGTCAAGTGGCATCCCTATTCTCTTTCAGTGTCCGGAAGTCGTACAGGAATAAGTGTATAAATTAATCTGCATACGCCCTAGTCATGTTCTTTCATCACTATCACCTAGATCCATCAGCTAGAAATTGCTCCAATCTTCCATATTATGCTTAGCCTTTTCCGCAGTATAAGAATTCTCTAATCAAGGCGTTTCGAGGAACAATATCTGTGCAACATCACTCAATGGTTGGTGATTTTTCCTATTGTATTGTGTTTGTCCTTTTTTTTTTTTTGTATGTATATTTACAGTGCTTATTGTCCTGCATTCTCAACTCTGAAGAATGTACAATACCCTCCCTTTCAAAGGGTAGAGGAAATCCAAATAAATCCCAAAATTAATTTTTGAGTTTTGGGTCAATGTTCAAAGCCCTCGAGCTGGTCTTTTTTTCTGGTTTTTTAAATGCATGCCTTTTCTTTTCCCACTTCATAAACTCAGTATCTTAAAATATTAATCTAACTTATAATTTTTCATATCTCGAAATTTGTTGGTCTCATTTTCCAAAAGTAAATTAACTTTCATATTAAAGTTCTTTTTATGTGTTTTATAGTTAAGAATAAAGCAACAAAAAGTTATACTAATACTAATGATTAAAGGACAATCACCAGATTCACCACTATATTATCATAAAATAATCAAAGTTATCTTTCTATAATGCTATTGGCCAAAAAATCTTTCTATAATGCTATGCTTTTCAAACATGGGCATTATTTATGCTAAAATTTTCATTTTTATAAGCTTATTTTCTTATAATGACTCATTTCTAGACTGCTTAAATATCAGAAATGGATTCTTATTCTCTCCTGAATAACACGTGTCTCTAACATTGATTTTAGTTGTTTGGTTTGAATAAGAAAAATGCATAAATTTGGTTTTATAAATTTATATTATTTTATTTCAATTTCAATTGCATGATGTAGCAGTAATGGTAGTAGTAGGCTATAAAGTTGGGTACCTATCTTATTCTTAAATATAAATGAGCAGCTTTAATTTGGTTAAATTTGATGAACTCAAAAAAAATGGTTAGATTTGAGACACGTATGTTGGAAATTAGGTCTTCCATACTAATTAATATGGAGGTGAGGTTTGAATATAGTACTTGATAATAATAGTAGTATAACATTAAATTACAATAGTCTTTGATAGAGTGCTAGATTCTTAGTATTGTCAGTAAAAAAAAAAAAAAATTACAATGAAATTAAGAATTTAACATTCTACCAATCGAGCACACAACGGGTTTAACAATAGTTAAATACTAATGATTTAGGTTCATTCATAAACACTTAAAAACCTTTCTTGACTGATTCTCTTGGTTAAACTTTGTCCAATTCAAATAAATTAATTGAAGATCCTTCTCATCTATGGTCTTAACAAGTTATGTTTTCACCTTAATTTCAGTAAAAACAGTTGGAACTTAGAAGTTGACAGACATTTTACAAGGTGATCCGTTTTTAATGCTTAGAATTCCCTTTTTCAAAGGACAACCTCAACTCTTAACTACAACATGTCTTTAAATCCCATAATAATTCTTGTCCTACATTCATTCTTGTGTTAAAAGAAAAAGAAAGATTAACCAAAACCTACAAAAAAACAAAACATTTTTCACAAGCATATAGAACACACTAGCAAAAACACAAAGAAATGGCTGATGATGCAGAGAAGGCTGAGCAAGACCGCATTTTCAAGCGATTTGATGCCAATGGTGATGGCAAAATCTCAGCAGCAGAGCTCGGCGAAGCGTTGAAGACACTCGGCTCAGTCACCGGCGAAGAGATTACCCGGATGATGGCTGAGATTGATACCGACGGCGATGGCTTCATTTCATATGAAGAGTTCACTGATTTCGCCAGCGCCAACCGTGGCCTAATGAAGGATGTTGCTAAAATATTTTGAAGTTTTCTGCCCACCTATATGCATATGCTTAACAACATTCTTTAATTTATCCCATATATATTGGTAACTTGTTTCATGAAACTTTTTAATTTCCATGATTATGAGAGGTTCACTCTTCAAATGGGTGCAACTGAATTTTTCATTTGTTTCTTTTGTTTTTTCTTTTTTTAATGATAGAGTTTGTTGGTAGTTAAACTGTAACCTCTTGTCTTTTAATTTGCTGTTCTGTATTTGGTTTCTTGCTTGTCAATTGAAAGAGGAAAGTCCATTTTTTTAACTTGGGTAGGCTTATCTATTGAATGAGCAGCAAACTTACAAATCTTTTGACAAAGATATTACAACCAAATCCATCACTGTTGATTTAACATATAATTAAATGAAAGTTGCCACATTAGATCAAATTGCATAAAAAAATTTGTTTAATTAAGGAACGTAGGCTCGCAGCACATGCATGCGTACGTTTGTGTATGTGTGTGCGCGCGCATATATAAATAAATATTATTCAAGGGTTCATGCTTTCAGATCAGAATCTTCTTGCTAATCTATATCATAAAAATATATTGGCCAGTTGACCTAAAGTTGGCCAATGTCTTGGTTGTGAGACAGCATGGATGATTCCTTTCTGATTCAACAAACTTAATAATATTCAACCACAGTTTATAAGCACTGCAAATCTATGAGTAAACAAATATTGCAATTAAAAAAATTTACTCACAGTTAATGAAATGCACACTTTATCTGACAAGATGCCTTAAAAGCTAATCTTCCTCTAAACAAGGGATTAGAAGCCAAAGCTTGCCCTGTTCTTGTACAAGTAACCAATAGATTAATTATGCAAACATGCATAATTTCAAAACAAAACTATCAACAGTAAGGACAGTTCAACAATCTTAATAAAACTTTGAATGTTATTAACTTGAATGAAAATCAGTGGCTTTCGCCAGGAGTACCGAGGCAGGTATTCAGGGTATGTACAAACAACCGGCTTTCATGCATCAGACTCCTTTCCCTATTTACACTTTCACACTCTTTTTCTTTTCCTTTTTTTCTTCCTGTTCTAATGCCTAAACTTTCTTGTCAAGCAATCAACAAAGCAAAAGATGGGGTGAGAAATCAGATAAATTAAAATGTCGTGTTTTTCAACGACAATAAAGGTTGTCATCATCCTCAAACTCTGAAACTCCTAGCATTGCCAAAGCTAAGTGACTCTTTATCTCACTTTTTGAGTGTTGTAATTGAGGGTAACAATCAATAATTCCAGAGAAATTGGACTTCTTCCTAATTGAGTAAAAGGGTTCTTCTTCACCTCTCAATATAGCAATAATTTCATCAATCCCCGGTCTTCGTGATTCTTCATTGCTTATGCAGGCTGCTGCAGCTTGTATCATCCGTGTTATTTGAGTCGTATTTTTTAAAGTGCATTTGAGTCTTGGGTCAAGCAATTCTTCAACAGCTGCCATTCCTCTATGCAAAAGAGGTTTTGCCTGAAAAAGAGAAGTAACGTAAAGGTTACAATTTCAACTTTACAACTCATATCATTCTGAAGTTAATGTAAGAGAGAAACAATTCATGTGTTACAAAGAGTTGTAATGTGCAAATCATATCAGAGTAAGCTAACTACAAAGAGGCTGGAAAACATATAATATTATGTTTAGGTTCAAAAGCACTGTTCCTTAAAGCACAAAATTCTGAGTTATGGAAAATTGTAGAATACTAGTTCTTGATTGATAATAATATGCCACAACTATCCATAAAGAAGAACCTAAGGAAGTTCCATGATAGAGCTGTCTCACCACAATAACACTTGTTTAAACAACAAATATATAATTACTGACAAGTAGTCATTTTGCCTCTATGGACCACTATCAGTAGAAATTTCATTATCAAAGTGGTCATCATCTATAACTGGTTTAAGTATTTTCAGTAGTGTCAATTCAAGTGTGAAGGGAGGACACCCTCCCCCCACCACCTTCCTTGTAAGGAACGCTGTTAAGGGGGACCAGTCATTCAAATTTAAGAAAGTCAATGCAAATCAGGGTAAGTTTAATGAGAAATTAGTACAATAACCTACCCATAGGACCAAATTCTCTTCTCCTGGAGGCCTTCTTGCCTCAATTGGTTTTCTTCCAGTTATCAGCTCTAACAAGACAACTCCAAAAGCATAAACATCAGTTTTATCAGATACTTTTCCATGTTGAAAGTACTCAGGTGCCAAATACCTGCACACCAAAATTAAATTTCACCAAATATGAGGAAAATTTCACCTTTACTAAGTATTCCATTAAGGTTAAAAAAAATAAAAAATTAAAAAAAAAAAAAGAAGAAGAAGAAAGTTCTTTTTGTTCTTGAAATCATACCCAAATGTTCCTTTAACAGTTTTGCAGAGGAATGGAATTGAAGGTGCAGAAGTCCAAGTTGCTAATCCAAAATCACACAACTGCAACCACAACCATTACAGAATCAGGTATATCAATTGCAAAATGAACAATACCGACTACGAGTCCATTCCACTTAACAATTCAAACCAAGTTCCTCACCTTGGGTGTTTTCTTGGAAGAAAGAAGAATATTAGAGGGTTTAATGTCTCTATGAACAACACATCTTTCAGTTCCATTGTGTAAATATCCCACTGCCTCTGCAATTCCTAAGGCAACTTTATACCTAACAGACCAAGGAAGAATTGAAGGACGACCCTTTACTCCCTTCTTCTTGTCTGCAAAATTGAATCTCATAAATCAGTCAAAAATCATCACAAATTTAAACCAAATTCCCATAAGAAAGCAACTAAAAACTTACCATGAAGATGGCGTTCTAAGCTTCCACCAGATACAAACTTGTAGACCAAAAACAAACCTTCCTCAGGATCAATGCAAAATCCCAAAAGAGGAACAATATTTGGGTGATGCAAAGAACTAGCAATCATCAATTCTCTGCAAAAGGCTTTAGGAGATTCCTTATCTTCTTTTTCCAACCTCTTAATAGCCACAGCTGTCTTCAATAACCCAACTCTACCCCTGAAAACATAGCTCAATGCCCCTCTCCCCAAAACTCTTCCTACTCCATTCCAATGAAAATTAATCAAATTCCCACACAAATTTTAACAAAACAATTCAAAACATGAAACCAAATTCATTAAAGTTCATACCTTTAGAAAAATTTCTGGTAGCTGAAACAATTTCACCATAGCTGAATCTAACCAAAGAATTAGCCACAGGTGAAATACTTCTTTCCAAAGACTCAATCCTTCTCCATTTCAATTCATTGGCTCTATCCTCACTCACCCCGTTATCCAAATTCACCATCAAAACAGTAGCTGAACTCAAAGAACTTGCATTCATGGCTTCAAGTTCAACTTGAGAACAAAAACTGAACCTGAAAGAAGAGTGAACTGACTGTGGCTCAGCACTTGTCAACTCAGCTCCTCCCCCTGACTCAGCCAACAGCCATGCCTTGTTATGCTCCAAGCTGCTGCCTCCTTTCTTCTCACCATTGTTTTTCTGCTTTTTTCCAAAGCCTTTCTTTTGACTAGCAGGAAGAATACAAGCAAAACCAAAATCCCAAATCATTTTTGTTAAAAGGGATTTGATTTTTATTTCATTATACTCACAACAGTGATCTGAAGGTGAAGAAGTAGTAGTATTGGTAGCTGCATACAGAGCAGTCAAGCCATTTTTTGTAGCTTTATTAGAGTTAATGCAAGCTTCTTCATAAAAACCCATAGTAGCTTTAAAACAGATCTCTCAAGTTTAGAAAAACAAGAGCACAGAAACCCAGGAGCCAAAAAGCAAAGAAAGAGAGAGAAAGTAAATGAAAAAGAAAGGTTGAGTCTTTGAGAATATTAAAAAGTGAAAGCTGCTTTGCTTGAAGAGTGGGGGAGAGAATGTGCTCAGGGAAACAGAGAGAAAAAGAGAGAGAGATGGGTAAACTTAATTAAGAGAGTATATAATTAAGTATGGGGCAATGTAATGTAAACATAAATGGGAAATTTTTAAGTAAAAATATTAGTACTAATAGAAGTTTTTTAAGACTAATGGGAAAGTTAGTGGGAGAAGGTGAAAAATGCAAAAGAGAAAGCAAAGAAGAATGGAGAAGATATGGGTATATGGAATTATGGATTAAAATTTTCCTTTTTTTAGCAAAAATGGCGAAGAAAGTTTAGATTTCTTTTCCAAATTTTTGGTTCAACGAGAGATGCATGTATGTCTTCTTTATTCAAAAAACAATTGAGTTTTTTTATTAAAATAGTTTGTATTATTTTCTTGTTGATATTAAAACATCCATAAATCACCATTGATATTTGTGATATGTAGGTGTTGATTAAAGATCTCCCAATCGAATAGAGAAATTAAAGCGTAAAACATAGTAATCACTAATAAAAGATTTTATTTTTTATTTAACCAAAGATAATAATAGATTTACTCCAATCTAATTCCTTTCATGATAAGTGGCATGACAAACGAAAAATTAAAGAGTAAAAAATAAGAGACACAAGATATTTACGTGTTTCGGTCAAGCTTACATCCGATTCAGGGTACAGAAAGAGATTTTCTTATTTGTTCAAGAACACTGTTAAAGTAGATTTTTACATCATATAAACCTTAGATATAACTAGATAACAACAATCAGAATTGAACTTGTATTTTCATCTTTGTTTTATAGTAATTGTTGAGCACTATCAAATTAGACTCAAGGCCTACTAATCACTTAAGGCCTAGAAGCTTACTAAAGGCCTAAAGTCTCACCTATACAAGATAAATACTAAGGTATGACTTCTCATAAGTTCACGCATATGCTTAATACTTCTCAACTCTCACTACATATAATGAGGATCCTATGAACTTGACTGTAAAAGAGGGTCCCTCCGATCATCTTCTTTTAACGGTTTCTTCTCTTGCAAGCTATTCAGAACTCGTTATTTTTTAAGTTGGGCCACGACACATTTTGGTATGAACAGTAATCAATAAATTCGTTTTTATATATATCCCATATCAAAATTACAACTTTGATTAATTAAGCAAATAGATAAATGAAAGAAATGTGAGATTCTTGTTGCTAAGGCTACTAAAGTGGAGAAAATGAATCTACAAAGGGTTATGTTTTCAGGATGCTTACAAAGGTAAAAACAAAGAAAGAGAGGGGTCACCAACTAAGGGAGAAAAAAGGAAGCTTGTAAGATAATGAGGATTTTTCTTTTTAATTTCAGATTGATTTTATGGATTAAGAAATTATATTGGTGGACCAATATGAGAAAGAGGAGTGAATTATTGTTGATTTTGGGAAAAGGGAAAAGGGGAAGCTTGTGGGTTTATGGGGTCTTATTTTTGGTTTTTGTTTTTATTTTTCTTTTCTTTTTGGTATTAAGGTGGGGGTTTGGAGACAAAGAAGTAATCAATTACTCATACAAATCTTGTTTTACCAAAATTACAATGTAGTTTGGTGGCCATCCAAGACCAAGACCATCCAATCTCTCACCAACAACCACTCTTTAAACAAATTTTTTTGACAGCCCGGCTTAGCTTAGCTTGTCTTGATCTTGTCTCCTTGCTAAATTGCGAAAAATCATGCCCAAACTTTTCATTTTTTGGGTGAACATGCAGTAAAAGATGCACAAATTACACCAAAATTAATTTGGGTTTGAAATTTTGGGAAGTTTCTTTTAAACACTTTGTACCATATGTACTTGTAATTGTGTTGAGTGACAATGCTTGAAGTTTCATCTTTTGAACTATAACTCTTGGTCTAGTGTTTGAAAGGAAACAAAGAGAGCTCATAAATAGTTAATATTAGATTTCCGTCTTTGGATTCGGTTTCATACGTAATTATGCAGTTAATTACTTTAGTTAAAAAGAAAAGAAGAAGAAGAAGGAGAATAGTAAAAGGATCAAAATGGAAATATCTATTGTTATCCTAAAATAGAAAGGTTTTTTTGTTTTTTTTTTACTCATAAATATAATATTGAAATAGACTACACAATAGGAGGTAGTTCTCTCCTTTTTTATAATCCCATCTCACACATTCCAGATTTCGAATCCGAAACCTCCCACAAGAAATTCCAAGTGTGTAATGTTAATGAGTATATATATAAATAATATAGAGAAAAACCGCTCTTTGTATTAAGTATATATATTTAAGAAAAAAAAAGTACAGTGAATCCAAAGTGGTAAGAAAGGACTTGGGAAAGGTGGAAATTAAAGTTGAAACATATATGTAATCTGGTTTATAACAAAGACTAAGGTAGGTGGTTAAAGGTGACTTTAGTTTTAAAGCATTGGATATCATTGCTACAATCATAAATATAATAAATTCAAAGCTAGGATTTACAATAAGATTCAGCCAGAGCAGCATGTCAGAAGATATATTGATTAAATGCATATGAACATATATATGTTCTAGAACACATTATATTAGAATTATATATTTATATATTGTAAAATTATATATCATCATTAATGCATATAATTTTTTTTTTTAGATATTCTTTTTATGGAACTATAAAGTGACATTCAATGTATTTTCAATTCAATCTTCTTTTGGACAAAGAACCGGATTCTGTTCGATCTTTATTTCATTTTAATCATCTAAATAGCAGGTCAACTTTTTTTTTGTACATAAGACGTAAAACGGATTACAATTTTGCACTAAGTATGCCATTAATGTCCTCAAAGTCTAGGGATGAGCAACGGGCGGTTCAGTTCGGTTTCGGTTTTGTGATTCTCAAAATCGATTACAAATCGACAACTAATTTTTGGAACCGTCAATCGACAATTTAATCGCTTAAATCGATTATACGGTTTAGGCGGTTATACGGTCGGTTAAACGGTTTAAGCGGTTTAGACCGTTTAACAATTATATATATTATTATATATATAGCTAAACGGTATGTACCCAAAAAAATATATATAGCTAAACGGTTCAGTTTCGGTTGGTTACGGTTTTGAAAATCCCAAACTCATGCATCGACCGTTTAGCACTAAACTATTTAACGGTTCAAACCGACTAAACCGCTAAACCATCAAACCACGGATTTGAACTAACAGTTTCGATCGATTCGGACGATTTAAACCGCCTACTGCTCAGCCCTACCTCAGTAGGGCTCAAACAAAGGAAGAAGCTATCGTATTTTTCAGTCATTTCCTTTAGCACCTATCAACAAGAACTCAAGAAGTAAATACTACTATATGAAATTATTAAGAGGAATCAAAAACATAAAGAGAAATTGAATAATTAACATGCACAAAATTGCGATATAATCTTCCCCTAAAAGAAATGAAAGGTTAAACAAAAAGGATTTTGCTATCAAGTCCACACACTAGTAAAATATATTTTCTCTTCAATGCACTGAAAATAATCACATTTATTACAAGAATATTTCTAAAATTTAGAAACTTACCAAACAATAGATCAGCGTCCTCATTAAACAATTCGCATCCATACAAAGAACATAAATGTCTAACGACAACTATCGACAATGCATGTTGAAATTAAACATATCACACTTTGTAATTAATGTATATTTATTTATAATAATTAGTACATAACTTTTTTTTTTCAGGATAAATAAGTATAGTATGGTAGAAAACTTCCATACATATACTTAATAAAAAAGAAAAATCAAGTTCTTTTTTGTTTTTATGTTTTCGGCCAGAAACAAGAATATGTAGATATTGAATGAATACAAAGAATAAACAGTTTGAAGGCTCTTACAACTTGATGTTATAGAACTAGTAATTAATGAAATAGAATCAATCCAAAGAAATCAAAACAAGAAATGTCAACATTATTAATTAACTTTAGCATTATTATTACATTTCTTATAGTACTTCTGTTTTCTTTCATCTTGTTGCTGTATTTCAACACCTTAGTTCATGCATTAGAAATGATCAATAATTTTCATGTGAAGTGACTAAGTAATGGATTTATTCATTTAAACAGCAAAACCACTATCTTCTTTTTATAAAAATTAGTCTAACTTTAGTGCTCACATTGATGATTGTGGTTTAACTTGACCAAAGTGATTCGTGCAGTAAAAGGTTAAGAGTAGATATATATATAGAACTAATTAACAAATTTTCAATTTCAAGACTCCGAACTACATATATATGATCATTTTCATATCGTTAGTTACTCCGTGAGACTTCATATTATATATACATCAATTTTTGTTTAATGTTGTTTAATTTGGTGGTAAAGCTTATCATTATATTCTAAAAATTATAGTACTTAGTTAATTTAACTTTAAAAAGTATATATAATTGCTATCATTATGACTCAAACTTTATTAAAAAGTGTATTTTGCATTCATAATTATAGGCTTATTTAAAGTTTGATAAACACCCCCTCTTTATAACACACCAAATCTTAATTATGAGTATTTTGTAAAAATAATTTTTTTTTTTAAGAAAAAAAGAAGGTATAACTGAACTATTTGATGACCGTAGTTAAAGACTCAAACCCTTGACTAGTGGCTAGCTAGGCCAAAAAAAGAGGAATACACCGATGATGTAAATTTTGGACTCTACAAGCAAATTGTGGAGTTTGTGGAGTTGACGCATGTCTATTTTTTAATTAATTAAGTTTTAAATAGTTCAATCTAGTCTCTAGAGAACACATATCATCCTTCAGGACCCACTTGTATAATCCGCTAAACTCCACCAACGGTATATATTGTATAATTTGCCAAACTTTATTACCACATATTGTTTGCAATTGCAACCACAATTTAAATTTAATTATGTCAAGGAAGGGACCCAATTTGGTTACCTCACATTTGGGATTATGTTGATGTGATGCCAATTGGGTCCAAAATATTGGGTTCTTGGTAAGGTTGTTCACTTTTTAAAATCATGATTTTGATTGGTCAAAAAATATAATTAAGAATGAAGCATGGAATTTGCATAAATATAAATTTTTTTGTATTATTATCATAAAAATAATATAATAATGTAATATGATGAATTTGGTCTTCACACGTGTGCCAAGACTGCTAGGAGTCGGTACCCGATTAGGGCCTACCAATTGTAATTAGCTTTTTTGGGATGATTTTGAAAATAATAATAATGATAATAATAATATAATAATAATAATAATTTTACCTTAATTCTTTACTAATAAAAATATTACACACAAATAATTATCCTAACTAATAAAATTTTATAAGGTACCAAAATCATGAATCATCATGATGACTAGCTCACTTTAACAGCTAATTGTCTAATAAAAGTAGATTAATCATTCAGAATGCCTTTTTCTCCATTTTTATTTTTCTTTTTCCAAGGGTAATTAGTAGGTTTTTCTCTCTTAATTATTCTCCATTTTGGGAAAAGGGAGAATATAAGAGCCCGTTTGTTTTGATGTAATTTAATAACTTTCTATAAAAAGTGTAGGGTAGGAAATGATTTTAGCATGTTTGGTTATTTTTTTAAGAGAAAGTTTAGGGTAAGAAAGTTTAACTGACCCAAATACTTTCTCTCCAAAGTGAGAAAGTGCTTTAACACCTCCCAGTTGTTAAAACACTTTCTCACTTTTCTCATGAAAGTAATTTTAAGACAAAATTACTTAAAAGGACCTTATTTTTAAATTTAAAATATCCATCAAAGGGTATTTTAATTAATTTAACTTTACTTTCTTAGGAATTTAATTTAAACTTTAGAAATTAAACAAATATGCTAAAGTATTTTCTTAGGAAAAAACTTTCTAGTCCTAAATTTTCTATAGAAAAACTTTCTACCTTTTTATTTTCTATATAAACTTCCAAACGGCCTCTAAAAGTTTCTATGTATGGATAATATATATACATATTAATAATAATATACTACTATATGATTAAGTTGTGGAAAATGGTACATATATAATATATATGAGGATGGATCAATATATATGATTAAGTTGTTTTACACCCAGTTGTTTTACACCCTTTTCTAATTTAATCTAGGATTAATATCTTTAAAAATCAACTGTTGGATTTAATACTCTAATTAAATGAATCATGGACGTAAAATTTGAAGTCGATTTGATATCTTTATTATATCAATCGGGACTCCAACATTTTTTAATATTTCCAATATATACTTAACAGTGGAAAATATATATTATGCATCAAACATATAGTTAAATATCTTCAATTAACTTGAGATTTGACATACATTATCTATGTGATATGAATTAAAGATCTAACGGTCGTATCGAATAAATTTAAATTCTACAAAAAGATATAAGAGAGAAAAAAATGGTGTAACTTATACCGGGTGTAAGTTGATCCCTCCTCAATATATATTCATGAATTTTATGCAATCATCTTCATACTTATATAGGTTATAGCTAACGCCTAATGTCAACATTTTTATAATTATAGTATACTAATTTATTCTTTTTGGTAATTAGTACTCCGTCCCATATTATCTGTCCCTTTTGGGTCAAACTAATATTACCTTTGACCTTCATTTAAAAAAAAAATATTACCTTTGACCTTTAATTATAGAAAAAATATATATAATCAAATTCTTAAAAAATATGTTTTGAAAATATTAAGACTTAACTTAATCAAAATATAATTTTTTAAAATTTAATTTTATATAGTTTTTTTATAATTAAAGGTCAAAGTTAGATTATTTTGACCCAAAAGAAACATGACAGATAATATGGGACAGAGTATACTAATTTATTGTTATAGTAATTTATCTACTTTCCTATTGTTATGTAAAAAAACAGATATTATTACCATATAAGAAAAGGTTAGCATAAAAGGGTATCTTTCTTTTAAATTTAGGAAACACATTGTTAAGGTTGTCCATATCGATTCTTTTATTGGCCATTTGAAATTAAATTTGATTGTATAGATTAGTTAGAAGGACTATTTAACTTTGGATAATCAAAGACCAGCTGCTTGAAGTTCATTGGAACTAAAAGATTATGTTTGTACTTTTGACAAAATAAAAAGGCCCACATTTTGATTAAAACTTTGATATAGAAATTTGGTTGAAAACATGATGTTTCATAGCCACCAATCCGGTTTGAAACAACAAGAAAATACAATTATGAAATTTATTTTTTTTAAAAAAAACACTTTAAAGTTTTATTATAGCTGTTCAAGGGATAATATAATTTGAAAATTGCAATGAACAAGGGATGCATGATGGAATTTTTAGTATTCTTCTAATTTGTCAATATATATCATTCTTCATGAATCATGACCGATGTTTTTTTTTTGTGTTAAATATATTTTAATATATTATTAGTGGGAAAATAATAATTTGTTGCTCTGATTTTGTTTCTCATTAAGTAAGATTTTAGGTTGGAGTCTTCTGAATGAAGAAAATTATTATTTAATGGGTCAACTCGGCTCAAACAAGATTAGTTTATAAATAATAAAAAAAATTTGTTTCTCTTTGATAAAATTTCATTTCGTTTTTCAAAACAAAAAATGGTTAGAAATAAAGAATCATCCCTTCTTTTTTCTTTTTTTGCAATGTATAACTATAATTAGAAATTTATAATAATTAATTTGCATGAATATTCGTTAATTTGTTAAAAAAACAGGTAGTATGAAAAATCAGACCGAAATGTCCAATCTTATTAATTTGTTTTGTTGATTGCTCAGCCACCATCTGACCTGACATTACAGTTGCCAAACTACGTACGTACGTTCACCAGTCCTTTTCTCTCCATTCTATAGGTTAATAGGAGTATTATTTTAATAATTATTATAACTAATAATTATAATATTAATTTCAATTATTAATATTTTCCATGTTTTATTCTGCTAATTACAAAACATTAGACATTAGTATTAATTAATCACGCAAAATCAACATAATTTTAAAAAATAATGGTTCTATTAATTTCAATTTTGGGTTTGCACTATGTCGGTCAATGTTTCTCAACCGGCCAAACTTCATTTGTATATTGTATACCAATATTTGTTGGGTTGAGTGAAAAGAGTTCAATGTCCCTTAAATAAGATTTTAGGTTTGATTTTTGTGAATGGTGAAAACAGGTGTTGGGAGATTTTTCTCCATGTAAAGTCCGACGCATCTTGATTTTGTAGTAGTCAGGGTCTAGTCACCATATACTGGAGGGTTAGTAAAAGAAAAAAATCCGATTTTATGTTTAATGATGTATTCCTTTTCTGAATTTTAAAGAAAAAAAGTAATTTAGTGGGATTTAAAAAACAAAATTCGTGGAGAGAATTCTTATATGACCATGCAAAGTTAGTAGATGGGATAAAATATTGGGGGAACTTCAAATCTTGAAGAGTTTTAGATGAAATAAACACTAGATAATCATATCTTTAACCACTCAAATATTTATAATTTAAACTCACCCTTATCAAATACTTGTACATCTATCACTACACTGTATTTAAACTCTTGTATACTCAATACAGATCAAGGTTATTCTTCCCTTTCATCCTTCTGTTCTTAACACTCTTTATAAAAAAGGGTAAAGGGAAAACAACAGAAACATGGAATATATATAATTATATAGGCTTCTTATTTCATTCCTTAGAGAGAATTCTTACCAACCAAGCAAAGCATCTTTCTATTGACCAATTTCAAATGTATTCTTGAAGATGGCAAAACCATCTTCCCAATTAAGAAAATGGTTTGTTCTATTTAATCTTATGTTTGCTCTTCCTTTTTTCACAAAAAAAAAAAGAAAAGAAAATGTTTTGTTTAT
>AWUE01015796.1:0-31194 GCA_001974825.2 Corchorus olitorius | reverse complement strand
TATGTGCTCCGTCAAGTCTCCACAGGAATACCTAATTAATCAAATTTACTATCTGTCGATGTAAACCTAATTAACTAGATTCATTAAGAACAAATAATCAAAGATCTATCAAATTAGCCTAAGATTCATGTCTGATCCAGTCTAACCTGTTTGTTTTCCTAGTGCACAGATTATGCTTCACCCGTCAGTTCATGACACAATCTCTAAAATAAACTATATGATGGCCAGGCATATAATTTGTATGAAGAACATGAAAAACAAATCCAACTTGAAAAGATCAATTCAAAACATGAAATCAAATATTAATCCCCAATTGGCTACACCTAAAACCCTAATTAAGGATTTAGCTACTCATGCTCATGAATAAAAACACAAGAATAATTTATTAAAGAACATAAACATAAAAGAAAGAGAGAAAAGAAATCTTAGTCTCAATCGCCAAGGAAATCTTCTCTCCAACAAGGAAAATAGTTATGATGAGCAAAAGTCCTCAAAATAATCCTAAAAGTCTGTATTTATAGGGATACAAAAAGTCCTAAAGTAATTTGGATTAATCATGGGCAAAATCGAAAATTCTGGAAAAACTAGGAAAATTTCCGTCAGGCCTAACTTGGGGCCAGCTTGGGGGTCAATCCGGCCCCAACTTAGGACAGAAAGGTTGCGCAAACTTCAGGGTTTCAACCTGGCCCCAACTTGAGGGGTAAGTTGGCCCCAACTTGGAGTTCGTCAGGATTTCACCGATCTTCAACTTTCTTCAACGTTTTCACTCTCTTCAAGTCAAAATTAGCCTCCAAGTCCTTAATGAAAGTTGTAGAGCCTTGAATCCTCTTTCCAAGGGCACTTGAATTGACTCAAACGAATCTCCGGATTAAAAGTTATGATTTTCTCCCTAAAATCACTCCAAATTAACCTACAAGCTCAAAAACACAAAATGTGAGAATATATCATAAATAGCATTAGAAAGTGCAATATAAATGCTCAAAATATAATCTAAATGAGGTCTAAATAATGTAAATTATTGCACTTATCAAGAAGTGTTTGTTACCTTGTACTAGGGGTGGGAATTAGACGGTTCAAACCGTCTGAAACCGTCAACAGTTTTTTGTGGTTAAGTCAAATCGTCGTTTAGACGGTTTGGCGGTTTGAACCGCCAAAGGGTTAAGTAATAAATGGTCGGTGTACGGGTTTGGGATTTTCAAAATCGTAACCGACCCGAACCGACCGTTTAGTAATATTTATAATTAAATATATATTATATATATAATATTAGATATATATAATTACATATATAATAATATATAATTATTAAACGGTTTAAACCGTATAACCGAACGCATAACCGCCTAAACCGCATAGTCGGTTTAGGCGGTTAAATGGTCGGTTGATGGTTCCAAAAATCAATTGACGGTTTATAGTCAGTTTTGAGAACCACAAAATCGAAACCAAACCGAACCGATCGTTACTCACCCCTACCTTGTACAGGTTACATCCCTTGTTTATTAGGTTACAAAAGCATTGATATTATTCCTATTCAAACGTTATGCTAAACTTAAATAAAGAGAAAAACAAAATAATTAAAAGTAGAAAATCTAAGTTTTAGTTAAAAGCATCACATGGTTAAGTCATAGTGGTCCCTAAAATATATAATAAACCTGGCCTTAGATTAGGCACCAAGACAACAAATGTTTTAGATTTGGGGCCATAGCCATAGGGGCACAAAAAATCTAACCCATGTGACACATGATGCGTTTCTTAACATTTGGACTCAAGAATATTGAAGCTCAACCTCAAATTTCCATTGTGACCATTGGCAAAACAGATTTTGAGAATTTTCATTTCACTTCTTTCATTTATTAAGGTTGCATCATCATCAATTCATTATCATGTGTCTCGTGAGGTATTTAATTGTTTTTGGGACCAATACAAGCATTTCGTGTGAATTGGAATCTAAACTTAGAGTAACAAGTGTGGATAGCTAGAAATTTCAATCTTTTTAACGGAGAAATATTAAGGGTGTGTGTTTGAAGTGCAATATATTTTATACACAATCATCAATCTTAATCTAAATACACTTTCATTGGTTTGTGTTCTAATAATTTCTCAAAGATTTAGACTCACAGTATTTCTATTAAAAGATGGGTAATTATTTGATACACCGGCGGTGTAAATTTTGGACTCCACAAACGGGTTGTGGAGTTGACACATGTTCATTTTTTTTAATTAATTAAGTTTTAAATATTTCAATTTAGTCCCTAAAGGACACATGTCATCATTCACGACCCGCTTGTGTGGTCTGCTAAACTCCACTAATGGTGTATTGTATAATTTGCCTTAAATGAAAATTATTTAATACACCAGACACCATTGGTGTAAATTTTGAACTCCACAAGCGGGTTGTAGAGTTGACACATCTTCATTATACTTAAACTCAAGTATTTCACCAAAAATAAATTAAACAAAAATTGGGTTTCTAGGGGAAAAAAGCATATAAATTGGAAAGCAGCACATTCAAAACCAGGATTTGGGCTTTCATGAGGTTTTTTTTTTTTCTTTTTTAGGGCTTTCATGAGGTTCAGAACTACTAATGGACAAACTTTATCACAAGATATGCATCCAAGTGGGCGTGCCGGAGTGGTTATCGGGCATGACTAGAAATCATGTGGGCTCTGCCCGCGCAGGTTCGAATCCTGCCGCTCACGTTTCCGATGATTTTTATTGGGCCATTAAATTCATTTTAGTATGTTAAATCGGCCGGAGCCTCAACAAGGCAAGCACTTGAGGCCCATAACAAGACAGGCACAACGCACAAGCCTACGATTTTTCCCCTCTCAAATGAAATATTGAACAATATGCTTTTTCGTTTTTCCGGAAAATCTAATAAATAACTTTGCATAAATTTCACTTAATAGTGTTAGCTTCTATAATGATCATCAGAAACGAATATTAATAGATCTTTTACTACTTGATTCCCTTCACCAAGTTAAGCTTAAGCCAAATTCTTAAAACTAGATTCCTTATAGTATACGAGCAAGAAGCACACAAATTGCCTGGACAAACAGAGAGAATTGAAGGGGAAAGAAGAAGCGAAAAAAAAAGCAGAGAATAAATAAGGGGCATAGGGAAGCAGTGGACGGGATCAAACAGATAGAACTGAAGAGGAGCAAAGAAGAAGCGGAAAAAAAAAAAAGCAGAAGAGAGTACTGAAGAGGCAAGAAGCGGTGGAGGGATGAATAAATAAGGGGCAGAGGGATGACCAAATTAAACCAAAAAAACCTTAATATTACCCACTAATATGCCCCTAAGTACCAAAATTAACCCTAATTAAAAAAATCAAAATTGTTTAAATTCAGCAAAATAGGGCAAGTGAGTATATTTGTCTTATCAAATTAGAGTTGTTTAGATGTTTAAATTAGTGAATATCCAAAGCAAATCCTCTCCGGTTCTAGTAAATTGCAAGAGTATTGGCAAACCTATTTTCTGTTAAACTCGGATTTCAGAACATAATTCTCAATATTTAGACTGATTTTTGTCAAAAGGATAAATGTCAGAATGCAAAGGACTTCAAACAACAGACTAAAACCTAAATTGACAACAAGGGAGATAGATTGTTTATAGATGCCAGTGGCAGGGGCTTGTGACCTGCAAATAGTTCATAAGTCATAACTTAATACATGCAATATTAACTTCTGTCACTATTACTTCAACTAATGTAAAATCTCCGACTGACCAAACAACAAGAGGTTTGATGCTTATGCTCATGCAAAAGGCAAAGAAGAGAGTACATTCTCAATGACGCCATAATAATTCAAAAGCTGTGTCCTGCCCCTAAAAGGGGGTTGGAAGTATGATTAGGTAGATGGCAAAAAAATGAGTGAACTTGTTCATTCCTCATCTGAACATCAAATTATCCTGTTTATCACCTATATAAATGAAAGATAATACTGTACAGTAAATATTTCCTGTGATGCAGAAACCGTGCGGGCCAAGTAAATATAACTCAAAAATGGTCAGACACCATTCAGAGATAAACTTCAAGTGATTTCAACCAGCCTAATAAGATTTCCACTTTCTTAACAGTTCTTCATAAACCTTAATTTTGTTTGCTCTGCCGAGGCTCTGTTTCAATTTTGTCAAGGTTGCAGATGTGACCTTGATTCCTTTCTCGATCATACCCCCTGCATACTTAACCGCCTCAGGAAGCATCCTCACATCAAGAAGTCCAACAACCAATATATTTCCACTATCCTCCAAATCAGAATCATAATTCTCTATCATGAATTTCCAAACTTTTATAGCCACATAAGGGTCTCCAATGTCAATAAAAAGCTTAACCGCGGCAATACAATTAGCTTTGCTTGGATAACACTCATTTTTAACCATTTCATTGAACAGCACTGAAGCTTCCTTGAGTCTCCTATTCTTAATAAAGGAATGAAAAATCATATTATATGATTGCAGGTCTGGAAATGCACCGGTGTAAACCATCTCGTCCAACATCTTCTTTGCCATATCTGAATTATTCTTATAACAATACAAATCAATCATTGAATTATACATCTGAGTATCCAGCATCAAGCCTACTTTCCCGACCATGGCATCCCAAATCAACTCAGCTCCCCTAACATCACCAACTTTCCTACAAGCCTCAAGTACTTCTTTGAAAAACCTAATCCCTGGATAACAGTTTTTCTTGTGCAATATATTGAAATACTTAAAAACATCATTAAGTCCATTCTTCCCCTTGATCAAAGTACCCAAAAAGGAATCATAAGCCGGTATGTTCCCAGGATCCCACCCTATTTCCATAACCATTTCATCAAAAGTCTCTTTAGCCAAACTAACATTCCCTTCTTTTTCCCACCCTTCTAGCAAAATTGCATAACTATCTGAATCCGGCCTAATAGTGGTCTTAGCAACTCTCAAGAATTTCAAAGCATCAAAAGTTTGACCTTCCCTACAAATAGCACTAATCAAAGAATTCATAGCAATAATATCCCTAGCACAACCGTAGTACAGTTCCATAACATCGAAAGTCTTAATAGCTTCATTAATTTGATCGAAACTAACATAACTACTAAAAATAGAAGCAAAAGTACCTAAAGAGACTAAGCCTTCTTTCTTCATGGACTGAACGGCGTCCCACATGGCATCAAAGAAACCGTTCTTGCCCAACAAGTCGACTACGAGGTTCCAGGAATAAGGGGAATGCTGGTGCTGAAGTTTGTGGCCTGACCAACGGAAGAACTTGACGGCTTGGGAAGGGAAAGAGTAAGAGAACTTTAGAACAGTCTCGACGTCGGGTTGGGTTATGCGGAGGCCGGTGTCTTCTAGCAGATTTTCGACGGCGGAGGAAGGCGTCGTGGAGATGATTTCGCAGATGAGTTTGACTTTGGGATGTAGGTTTGGGACTGTTAGGTAGGAAGGGAAATTTGGGAGCTTTTCGGTTCGGGGTTTTTGGGGTGGCGGAGAAGGGGAGCGGTGGGAATGTGATCTTCTTTTGTTTTTCGCCATATTTTCAGGTGATTAGGTCTTTTGCCCTTTTTTAGGTGGCGGAGAAGTGGCGGTTTGCGGCGGACTTGCTAGTTGCGATGGTAGAGCTTTGGAAGAACCGTGCCGAAGTGTTAAAAAAATCAAATTTAATATAAAAAAAAGTAGGTATGTTTCTTTGGCCCAATAGGAGTAATTAAAAAAGAAAATAAAAAACCAATTTGTGGATAATCTAATCCATTCAAGTGAGAGACTTTAGTTAAAGTTTGAACACTTTAAAGTTTAAATTTTAAAGATTTTCTAAGTTTGAACTTTTAACTTTTAACTTTTAAGTACTGTAGTGCAATAGTAATTCTTTTTAACATCAGGATTCAGGGGTATAATTGAAGGGAAAAAAAGAGATGGGGACTTTTATCCAATTAACCATAAATTGGAGCACAAACGGGTTGGATCTCCTGGTTGGTACCCGCGCGGGTCACATACTCACTTCTCTCCAAACCCGCTTCAAACTTCCTCTAAAGCCAAGGAAACCCGTGGCGTTTCGAGCTTCTATTTGCCGCCTCCCGCCGTTGGATGGCGGCGATTTTTGAAGTCTACTCTGTTTTCACAGTTGGGATCAAGACAAATCCATCTCTACGTACCCCAACCCAGAAATCAAGGTAAAAACACAAGCTTCTTGTAATTTTTGGTGTGGTGGTTGCAAGTATGGCTACTTTTGAATATATTGTGCCTGGGATTGCTAGTAATTTGTTTAGAGATGATGAAATGTGAAAGATGATTGAGATATTTTTCATATATATGAAATAGTAATGATGAAATAAAAATGCTCTGGGATTTGAGAAGGTGGTTTTGATGTTTAGTGATAATGATTCTGCTGCAGTGGGATTTTTGGAGGGTGGTTTAGAACTCTCAGATTCTTTAGTATAATTATTATCCCTGCACTCTGGTTACAATTGAGTAGTTATTAAATGAACAAACGAGCCGTAATCTTCTCTAAACACTTGATCAATTCTTCCTCACAATCAACAACGTCACGGCCTAACAATATTTCCACATGCATAGCCTCCCTCCAACTATGTGCCCACCAAAAAGACCTCACAAAAGGCAAGCAACTCCATGCTTACATGCTCAGAAATGGCCTCCTTCAAGCTTCCCCTGCATCCCTAACCAGCCTTATCAACATGTATTCCAAGTGCAACCAAATGACCCAAGCCCTTTCCTTATTCCAATGCCCCTTTATACAACCAAATATCTTTTGTTACAATGCCATGATTTCTGGTTTTGTTGCCAATAATGATCCCCTTAAAGGATTGAAATTTTATAGGGAAATGAGGGTTCTTGGTGTTTTCCCTGATAAATACACATTTCCCTGTTTGCTTAAAGGTTGTTGTGATATTAGGGAGGATTTAGAGGTTAGGAAGATTCATGGGTTGGTTTTTAAACTTGGGTTGGAATTAGATTTGTTTGTGGGGAGTGGATTGGTTAAGTGCTATTTGAAGTTTTTGTTCATGGAGGATGCTGAGAAAGTGTTTGATGAATTGCTTGTGAGAGATGTTGTACTTTGGAATGCTATGGTTAATGGGTATGCGCAAATTGGGCGGTTTCATGAGGCATTGGGTATATTTAGGAAGATGTGTTCAGAAGCAATTGAAATGTGTAGTTTCACAGTCACTGGTGTTTTGTCAGTTTTTGCCATGATGGGGGATGTCGTCAATGGGAGGGCAATTCATGCGGTTGTTGTGAAAATGGGGTATGGTTCAAGCATTGCAGTGTCAAATGCTTTGATTGATATGTATGGCAAGTGTAAGTGTGTTTGTGAAGCATTAAAAACTTTTGAAATTATGGACGAGAGGGATACTTTTTCTTGGAACTCAGTTATACATGTTCATGAACAGTGCGGTGATCACGATGGAACCTTGAGACTTTTCCATAAGATGTTAAAGGAGGGCATTCGGCCTGACTTGATCACTTTGACCACTGTACTTCCTTCTTGTACTCAAATGGCAGCCTTGATACATGGTAAAGAGATTCATAGTTATATGATCATCAATGGATTGTTGAAAGATAGAAATTTTGAAGATATTGATGATGTTTTGATTAACAATGGTATTATGGACATGTATGCCAAATGTGGGAGTATGAGAGAGGCTCACTTGGTTTTTGATAAGATGAGCCATAAGGATGTTGCATCTTGGAACATTTTAATCATGGGTTATGGCATGCATGGTTATGGAAGCGACGCATTGCATATGTTTTCCCTTATGTGTGAAAGCGGATTTAAGCCTAATGAAGTCACATTTGTGGGTGTGCTGTCAGCCTGCAGCCATGCTGGCTTTGTAAATCTAGGGCATCAGTTCCTAAGGGAAATGGAGTCACAATATGGTGTTGTTCCGACCATAGAGCATTATACTTGTGTAGTTGACATGCTTGGCAGGGCTGGGCAGATCGAAAAGGCTTACCAGTTGGCACTAACATCACCTACTGAGGCCAATCCAATAGTTTGGAGGGCCTTATTGGCAGCATGCCAGCTCCACGGAAATTCAGATAAAGCTGAGGTTGTTGCAAAGCATGTTTTTCAGCACGACCCTAAGCATTGCGGTAATTATGTGTTGATGTCGAATGTTTATGTAGCGGCTGGGAAATATGAAGAAGGATTGGATGTTAGAAATATGATGAGGCAACAGAATGTGAGGAAGTCACCTGGATGTAGTTGGATTGAACTTATGAATGGAATTCACGCCTTTATCAATGGTGATAGGATGCATCCTAGATCGGACTGTATTTATGCTGAGTTGCATTCATTGACTACACATTTGCATGAGCATGGATATGTGCCAGATTTTTAGATTTCAAACCAATTTAGTAGACTAGATGGCAGTAGTTGAGGGTACAATTAAATCCAATTTAGAAGATTGTAGATGACAGTAGTTAAGTGTACATAGTGTATGCATATTTCATTGATTTATATTTATTTATGTTGAGCTAGCTCAAATAAGTTGACTGATTGTTTCTATATTTCTTCAATTTTAATTTAATTTTCTTTGCAAACTCTTTATGTAGTCCCTCTTTGTATCTTCTGCGCAAGTGATTCTATGGGCATCATCATATATATTCATTTTCGCAGACACTACAAAAACGTAGGTCTAGGAAGCATATATCAGAATAAGCTACTTCACCTTCTAAAATGTATTAGACTAACAACATTTACAAAGAATGAAAACTATAGGAGTTTGCTTTTTGCGAGTCACATTTACAATGTTATACGTGAATTAGTGATGGAATCACATTTTCAGTTAGACAACAGATCGGGTTAAAGTAAATAGAGAAACTAATCTAGTTGCTACCCACCAACTTCGATCGAGTTGAGTGGAAGAAATATGTCTCTTTTACTGTAAGGTTTTCAAGTTTGGTTATAAAAAGCATACAACCTAAAACTAATTGGCTGTAAGTGGAGAGATCCAACTTGAATATAAAAACAGAAAGTCACTAGTCAGATTTAATCGATGTAAGATAACATCACTTTAACACTTGTGAATGGACAAAATAGGTGTTAAGAGAGCTTTCATAATTTAGGATTCGACATGACTCAATTCCATATTAGTAGGGGTCCAATGTAATTACGAGTCTAATGTGACTACTACTCCATATAAGTTTTGAATCCATACGATCAAATTGGCTATTATGATATATTATCTTGAAAAAGAAAATATCAAAACTGGATTTCAATTTCAATTTAGGAAAGAGTAATTTAATTTCGAGATTTATTAATTTTTGTAATTCATGTACAAGTACAACACTCGGAAACAATTATAGCTGGGATTTGAATAGTGAGATCACAATCCAAGTATTATTTACACCTACCAATTTAGCTAGTAACAACTCAGGAGTCAACAAATTGAACTGGGGTGACAACTAACAAGATTACAATATTAATTAATCAATAAAAATATGGCTTATCAGTATTTTTTTCCATGAACTATTATGTTAAGGATATTTTGTCCTCTGTATTTCAAATCAGGACATTTTATCCCTTAATGTAAGGAGCAAATTGTAATGAACTTAAAGTTAATGGGTTAAATTATATCAATTTTAGTTTAGGGTTAGCCCATGATTCAGGGGCAAAAACCCTAATAAGCCATAAAAATATTGTCTAAAAAATTAATAAAAATATATATATATAAACGTAATAACCAAACCCAGCAGATTCGAAAGGAGTTCGGGGCCTTGGGCTGCAGCTGCACGTTTAAGAAGTAGAATGAAGAAAACCTGAAACCTGTCTTACCAAAAAAAAAAAAAATGGAAAATCCCATTCCAGCTTCACTGCAAATAGAAGCCTGCAACCAACCTTCGGCTCCGAATCCTTCTACTTCGAATAATCCTTCGACTTCTAGTAAGTACATGTTTTTGTGGGTATTTTATCTTTTTAAATATTTTTGCGCTTTTACTTTTGCTTTTGCTTTTGCTTTTTCATTTTTCTTTCAGGATAAATTCAATATTTTGCTTCATAGTTAAATAAAAGTTTAAGATTTTACTCTTTGGGTTGCCTCTTCGCTGCATTTGGAATATGTTTGTTGAATTTCATTTTTTTTTAAGAAAAAATTATACTTCTTGTTTTGGTATTTTATATGGTTGCTGATATAGCTAGTAGTTTTGAATCTTTGATGGCCTCTACCCTCTAGGGAAAAAAAAGAAAAGAAAAAAAATGTTATTTTGAAATGCGGGTTTTACATTTTGCAGTCGTTCTTTATTGAATTATTATATTTTTGAATTTTTCCCCTTTATTTGTTGCAAAAGAATTCTGCAAAATTTTTAATTATTTAGAATTGTGGGCTAATTAGTTAGAAATTAGAACTATAAAAATAGTTTAAGTTTTTATTTTTTTCATTGTTATAGTAAAACATAGGAATTCAGGATTTACACTTTATGTTTATTCAAACCGATTATAGCATTTTTAGAAAATTTAAAATTTCATTCTTTTAGCTGGTTAAAAATCTTGATTTCAAAGGTTCCTTATTTCCATTTGGGTGAGAATTGCAAATGTGCACTTTCTAATGTTGTTAAGCCCAGCTGTGAGTGTTGGGATGGTTATCCTTAAATGTTGACTCTTGCTTAGCAAGAAGATCTTCATATCAGACAAAGCCTTTAACAGATGTGCTTTGAGCCGTTTTTGTACTAAAATTTACTTGTGATGGTTGTTTTGGGGAGGGGAGGGTGTGCTCTAGTTGCTGCCCTCCTAAAGTCTGGTTGGGTAAATGCAAGCCAAGAGGTGAGTGACTATGCCTTTTTAACGGAAAACAGACGTATTGGAAGAATGAGGTAAAACAGTTGATAACCTCTTTTTGGTTTGGATGTTTATAGAAGACTAGAAAGGCTACCATAGTTGGTTCCATGTTGGCGAAGCCTAATGGACGTGCATGATAATTATATTTTTCACCATTAAACATAAAAAAGGGACTATGGGTTGAAATTAGAAAGAAAACCAGAAGGCTACAGTAGCACACACATATATGGAAAAATTGAAGAGTTGGTCTTTTTTTTTGGCAACCGAAGACTTAACCTATTTAGAAGTGAAAGAAGAAAATACCAACTTCCTTCCCTTTCTTTTATGAGCTTGTAAAAATTGTCCAACACCACCCTTCCTCCCATGTCAATAAAGATGACACAGAAGTACCTTGTCTCCTTCATTAGCTTTTCCAAATGGGCTGTGAATTTTTGTGTATGAATTGGCCTTTCACAGTCCTTTAAAACATTGATATTTTAGTTTCTCCCATCGAGTTAAGGTTTGAGCTGATTGTGCTTGAAATAAAGACGTTTTTACTTACACCTAAACATGAATAATTTTGTGAGGCCTTATTATGCGACTTTGATATCCTATGTTGCTGTTGTTTAAATGTCCATGATTGTTTTTTGTTTGGGACAAATTCATGTTAAATTGTTTTTATTTGCCTATTTGCTTGTAACCAATATTGTAATTGCTTTTTGTTGCCTTTACTTAATTAAAAAGTAGGCACTCCTTACTAAAATGTGCATTATGTTTAGGAACTCAAGAACCGTTGATGCATAAGAATCGTTTGAACACATATGCTCAAAGATTATCCATGCAACACCCAGTATATCAAACCGTTAATGAAGGACCTCCGCATGTTCCGAGATTCAGGTCAACTGTGGTGGTTGATGGAATAAGTTATACCTCTGTGAACACCTTTTCACATAGGAAAGCTGCTGAACAGGATGTTGCCAAACTTGCACTGGAGTCTATAGCAAAGAAGATAAAAGATGAAGGATGGCCTCTTATTCGTGAGGTTTGTTGCTTCATACTGGATCTTTTGGTCTTCTGTGTTACAAGTATGTCCTTTTTTATTTTGCTTTCAAAACTTCTTGGGTTGATTTCAGGGTTTGTATATCTTGCAACTTTGTTTGTCAAATCGGTAGAATATTTGGTTCTATTTGTCTCATAATGCACGCGATGTTCAATAGTGGCTAAGTTTAAGAAAGGTTTTTGGCTTTTAACTTTAATGGCAATTGTATTAACTGGTATATAAGCCACTGGTGGAAAAGCCCTTGAGAGCTTCCCTTCATTCACTTCTGGGGAGCTGATATCTTTATCATGTTAATGATTATTTGATATTTAGAGAGAATATGAAAGAAAATTTCCTGTTGCATAAACTTTGGAAGTGAACAACACCTTGATGTTTGCTAATAAATAAAAACGTCTTCTACAGAAAGTAAAACAAAGGATAGAAAATGGGGAAAAGCTTAGGGCCCGTATAGTTTTAGTAAAGGTTTTACATTTTCCATCTCCATTTTTCTATCATGATTTATCAATAACATTTGGAAAACCTCCTTTTCCATTACTTTAGAATTCTGGAAAAATCAGCACTATAAATGATTTTTCATGCTTTTAACTTTAACTACATTCAGAATCCCTTTTCTGGTGATTCAGTTTACCTTCTGTTGTTCAGCATATTTGGAGTTTAAATGAAATTGGAAAATGCTTTTCTAAAACTAAACCCCCTTAAATAGGTTCATATATATGTATTTAAATTAAACTGACATTTCTTGTGGTGTTTTGCTAAACTTTTGGATGTTTGTTTCTAGGATACTGCATTTTGCAAGTCCATATTGCATGAATATGCAGTCAAGATGAATTTGGAAATGCCAACCTACAGTACAATTCAGCCAGAAGTATCGGTTCCATATTTTGTGACCTCTTTGGTTTTCAATGGTGTGACTTATAATGGAAACTGTGGTAGGAACAAAAAAGAGGCTGAACAATTAGCTGCACGTGCTGTCTTGCGCTCTCTTCTTGGTATCTTCCTTTTGTGTCTTTGAAAATTATGTACACATATATATGCTCTGGTTTCAAGCTACATATCAGCTAGATGAGTTCTAATCTTTTTGATGGACCAATTGCACAGATGATCCTAGGTATGGAACATTTCTTTCAGAGATCATCAAGTCGAAAGCTAAATTGTTTAATGCTGTGAATAAAGTCAAGGATTTGTCATTTTCCCATCCTGCCTCTGTACCTAGTGGAGCAAACATGTTGATACATAAGAACACAGAGGTTGAAACTGCTGCAGTCACTGACAGTACGTCAACTGGGGCAATTCTACAGCCAAGCTCTGGAGCAAAACCTCCTCATCATGAATTGATCCATGAGACTAAAGAGGTTGAAACAGCTGTTGTCCCTGACAGAGTGCCAACTACTGCAATTCTACAGCCAATATCGGCAAAACCTCCCCACCATGAATTCAGGATTTGCAAATTAGAACAAGAAGCTGAATGTGTCAATCTTCCAATAACATTTGTGCCTTCTGCATTGGAACAGTCTTCAGATGTTGGTCAAAGTTCTTCAAGTAAGCGACGCAAGAAGAAGAAAAGGGCTAAACTGCACAATGATACTCAGTAAGTTTTTATTTGTTAATCTCAATGTTTTTGACATGTATTTCATTCTGTCTTTATAAATGGCATGATGGAATGTCAGTTGATGAGTTTTGGTGTCTTCTCGTAGATCAAGGCAAATTTCTAGTCTTTTCAATTTTTGGTCACAACTTATTACTATAGTAATATAATTTGCATTATTCACTTAGATGAGGGATGCTACCGTACGTAACTTTGTTACGATGCCCTTTCGTTTCGTTTAAAGAATGATGGTTCTCCTGTATTTATACAAGCATGCTCTGAAATTTGCAGGTTGGCTATTGCTGCTATCCCATTGCATCAAGTTGAATCTAGTCAATGGCCCGCTGTTAATATTAAGCAAGAGGCATCATGTTGAACATCGCTATGAATCTAGTCAATGGCCTGCTGTTATAGTAGTACCATGTATAGTTTCACTTTTTCTCTGTCCACTCTTTTGTTATTGACAGAACTCTTAAAACTTTTAACCAGTTGCATGGCTTTTTTTTTTTTTGCTTATTATATATCAGAGGCAATATTGGCTGGAGTGAAAGAAACAGATCTAACTGATTATTGCTGTAACAAACTTGATTTAAGATTTTGTTACACGAAGTTAGTCCACCTGGTTAATCTATTGAATTTGCTTCCTCTGCCTGCCTTTTTCTGGTTGCTAATTGCTATAGAAATTAAATGAAAAAAATACTACTTATGATTTTACTAATAAAAAAGTATTGAATTGGGTGAACCGGGCTTGGGCCTCATATCCCTATCAGGGCCCGGTCTGTTTACAAGTCTAATTCTCATTTATGGGTTGATATTGAAGCACACCCAAAAGCCTAAAGATATACTCTAACCTCAGTTTAATGTATGTTTCGTGTTTATAAAATTCGATTAACCATTTTAATAAAGAATTTTTGAACAATATAAAATTTTTGAACCAATGACACGATGCAAAAATGTTAAAGTTAAATATTGATGATAAATTTTGGGATGTTGTGGGTGCAGAAGTAACATCGGCTGTGTTGGGTTTTCTTAATGGTGGAGTTTGGTGGCCTGAATTTAATGTTACAAATATTGTACTTATTCCTAAAGTGAAGAAACCCGTTGTGCTTGGGGAATTTAGGCCAATTAATTTGTGCAATGTGCTGTATAAGATAGTTTCGAAGGTCATGGCAAATAGATTGAAAATGATTTTGCCTGATATCATAAGTGAGAATCAAAGTGCATTTGTCCCAGGCAGATTAATTTTTGATAATGCTTTGGTTGCTTATGAGACTGTTCATCACTTGAAGAGTAAAAGGTATGGTAAAAACGGGTGTATGGCCTTGAAACTTGATATGAGT
The DNA here is from genome assembly GCA_001974825.2 of Corchorus olitorius. Taxonomy (NCBI): domain Eukaryota; kingdom Viridiplantae; phylum Streptophyta; class Magnoliopsida; order Malvales; family Malvaceae; genus Corchorus; species Corchorus olitorius. The sequence goes on along the minus strand of AWUE01015796.1, from coordinate 16,462 downwards.
AAGGCTTATGATCGTGTAGAATGGGACTATTTGGAGTTGGTTATGAAGATTATGGGGTTTCCAAGCAGCTGGATTTCTTTAATTATGACTTGTGTGCGTACAGTGTCTTATTCGGTATTGGTGAATGGTAAGCAATGTGGAAATATTGCTCCATCGCGTGGAATCCGTCAGGGAGACCCCATCTCTCCATATCTCTTTTTGCTATGTGTTGAGGGTTTATCTGCTTTGCTTAATAAAGCTGATGAAACTGGTCTTATACAGGGGGTTTCTGTATGCCGTAATGCTCCTAGAGTTACACACTTATTGTTTGCTGATGATAGTTTATTGTTTGCAAGGGCGACGTTGGAGGAAGCTGAGTCTATTTTGGAGCTTTTGAGTCAGTATGAGAAGGCTTCGGGGCAATACATTAATATTAAGAAATCAGCCATTTATTTTAGCAATGATACCCCTATGAATAGCCGAGAGATTATCAAGCAGAAATTGGGAGTTAGAAGGATGCTGGCTGGTGATAAGTATTTAGGTTTGCCTATTTTGGTAGGTCGAGAGAAGAAGATTCACTTTCAGCACATTAAGGATCGGATTTGGCATCGTATTCATCATTGGCAAAGTAAATTGCTCTCTGCAGCAGGGAAAGGAGTACTTATTCAGGCAGTAGCTCAGGCTATCCCAGTGTATGCTATGAGTTGTTTCAAGTTTCCCAAGTCATTTATTAATGATCTTAATCAAACCCTTGCACGGTTTTGGTGGAGGCATGGTAAAGAGAATAGGGGAATCCATTGGGTTTGCTGGGAGCAATTGTGTACATCAAAGTTAGATGGCGGCTTGGGTTATAGAGATTTTGAAGCCTTTAATTTAGCTTTTCCATCTAAACAAGGGTGGAGGTTTGTTCATAACACTTCTACTCTCTGTTACAAGGTTTTTAAGGCTAGGTATTTCCCATCATCCTCATTTATGAATGCCAAACTTGGTTCCAATCCTTCATATGTTTGGCGAAGTGTCATGGAGGGCAAATCGGTTTTACTTTTGGGATCGAAGTGGAGAATAGGGGATGGCGCATCGGTTAGGATAATGGAAGACACTTGGCTTCCAACTCTACCGGATGGTAAGCCAAGTGCAATGGCATCAGGGATTTTGGACTTCGGAATGGTTGCTGAATTAATTGATCAAGAGGAAAGATGTTGGAAGGAAAATCTCTTACGATCATTATTTCGGCCGGATGAGGTTGAGGCAATATTAGATGTCAACCTTAGTTTATTGAGGACTGAAGATAAATTAATCTGGTTGGTATCTAAGTTGGGTATATTCACGGTTCGTTCCGCATATCATGTTGCCTGAGTCTTCCTTGATCGAGAAGTGTCTGATCCCGAGCTGCGAAACCCGATTTGGAAAATGTTATGGACTGCAAAGGTTCTTCCCAAGGTAAAATATTTTATTTGGAGGTTAACTCATGGCTTTGTTCCTACCAGAAGCAATCTTCGGTTGAGACATATTGAAGTGTTAAGATGAATGCTGTGTTTGTGGTAACCCGGAAGAAACTTTAGTTCATATTTTCTTTGATTGTCACTTTGCAAAGCTGGTTTGGAATGAGGTAGCTCCCTGGATGGATGATTTTGTCGCCAATAAAGAAGATGCCAATGATTTTTGTCTCAATTTATTTGTTGTTGCACAACAGAAAGGTTGCCTCGATAAGGTTTTGGTTGGCCTGTGGTTATTGTGGTTCAATCGGAATTCATGTTTACATGAAGGACGATGCGCCACAAGCAATCAGTTAAGTAGGAAAATAGAGGCTACGGTTAAAGAGTATGAGGAGGGGATACAGAGCATTAACGGTGAGAGGATACATCTTCATCGACAGGTTGTGAAGCAGTGGAGGCCGCCAGATCCTGGTCAATTGAAGCTTAATTGCGATGCTGCATTCAACAATCAGTCGCGAGTTGCTTCATTAGGCATGGTTCTTCGAAATGCTGTTGGCGATGTCATTCTTGGGGGAGTTAGTAGTGTAGAAGGAGTAGGAGGAGTCTTGCAGGCAGAATGTATTATGGTCAAGTGCTTTTTTGATTCATGATATTCTAGCTCTTAAGTCGGTGTTTGATTCCGTCTCTTTTTCTTTTATAAACCGGGAAGCAAATGTTTTAGCTCACAATGTTGCTAAGTCGGAGTGTAGGATAGGTGATCAGAGAGTGTGGAAAGGTTATTTACCTTCTTACATATGTAATCCTTCCCCTTCATGATGATAATAAAATTCCCGTTTTATTTAAAAAAAAATATTGATGATAATCTTTATTAATTTATGTATGCTTCTTACCCAATTCCTTAATTCTCTGAAAATTAGGAGTCTAATGGATGTAACGATCGAGATTTGAAGGTGTTGCGCCAAAAATCTCTTGCTAGAGTTTTCGCGGAGAATTCTTTATGACAGCGTAAGGGCGTGCCAGTCAATTTGCTGAAATTGACAAAGAGGTTGTAAAAACAAGAGCTGGTGCGCGGAGCAGGAGATTAAAAGATCAGAACGATTGTAGGGACTGGATCAAAGTCACACCGGAGCATCTAAATCATTGGATCCACACGAACTGCTTCTCAAACTGGGCCTTCCTCTTTTTCGGATCAGATCTGAGAGATCTGCTTTGATTGTGATTGAAATTGAAAAGAAAATAACAAACTGATCTGTTATTTCTGAATGAAGAACATGTGTACAGTGTTTGTATGTCCGGAGACAAGATTGAAACAAGAGAAAAACACTAAAAGAGTGTTTGTTTGTCCGGAGACAAGATCTAAACAAGGAAAATATGAAGAACGAGTGAAGAACTCGTGATGAACAAGGTGAAAATGGCGCAGAGCCAGAGAGAAAATAAGCACGGAGCTTGGTTTTTTGCGCGGAGCAAGTTTGTAGCTGCAGGAGCTGGTTTTTGATTTCTCGGGAGAAATGTCTGAGATGCGGAATCTGCCTGAAACCTGAGAATGGCCTCCCTTTATATAGGGGACGGTTTGGGCTTGAGCATTTAATGCAATTGCCTTGCTGAGAAAGGCAAAATCCTCCTCCTATGCAGATGACAGCTTTCAGGAAAGTGCAGTGAAGCTTCCTTCTTCTTCTAATTGCATCTAACTGCTTGGGAGAGGATTAAACATGCATAAGGGCGCCACTTTGCTAGGATAGGGGACGATAATATGCCTCCTGGGTAGTTGATGACAATTCTTCCTTCTGCCTATCACAATGCAGCAGGCTTTTGTTGCTTCTTTTGTGCTAAATTTAGCTAATTTGGCTAAGTAGTGGCCAATTGACATCATGAATTGAACTCTGATCATCAAAGCCACGAAATTACTCATACTTGGCCATATTTAGCTCTTTAAATCATGAAAATAAGAATTAATTAAGAAAATGGCTTAAACCGGGGTGAGAAAGCCATATGTCCTTAATTGAAAAGAATGCAAAAGTTGCAAACGATCTCGGATTTAACTAAAATTTCACAAGTAGGCTTAGAGTATCTCCATAAGATCATGGAAAAAATCCTAAGTTAATTCGAGCTCTCTATCATGGTGAATTTGGTTTCACTCCCGAAAATGTCCTTAACTGAAAACCGGACATAAGTTTTTACTCCGATGTCAGAATGAGGTGAAATTTTACCATGATGACCTACATAGCTCAAGGATCATCATGGTATGCTCCTTGGAAGAAATCGCAGCCTCTAGCCTCTTCAATTGGTCAATTTCACTATTTTGTCCTTAATTGAACAAAATACAAGTTGCAATTTCACCTCCCGGGGTGGGGAAAAGGCTAGGCGTTTTCTCCATTGTGGTAGGTCGATTATATGGAGGAGGTGTGAAGTTGAAAATCTCATGCCTCTCTCACGTGCACAGATGTTTCTCTTGCTGACAAACTTTAGCTCTCTGCCTCCTTCCTGCAAGAAGAGAAAAATATCTCTCTGCAGGGCAGAGGGCGGCCTCTCCTCTGACTGGGAGACGACTTGGGCCTTGCTATGTATGTCCATGAGGTATTTTTCATCTCATGGTCAGATGGTAAGCAATTTTCCTTATTTACTTGTTTGCCTCCTTATCAGGCAGCAATATTAAAGGAAACTGCTTCTGATTTGATTCTGTGTGCCACTCAACTGGGTAGCAGTGGCATGCACTAGAAATTTAATAATAATTATTCAAAAAATAATTATTATTTAATTAGTAATTAATTAACTTCAGCCCTTGCAATTAATTTACAAGACTTTCCTAATTCAATTTGAACTAGGGTGGTGCAGAAACCTAGTTTCTTTAGGAATTTTGATTAAATCCTAATCACACATCTTGATTATGATTATGATAAGACCAATTTACCCTCAATTGTAAATTTAGGTATAAACAATGTCCCCCAAGCTTAAGTCTTTGTGTTAAAAGAATTTAAGCTTGTATTTAAGGAAATTGGTCTTGGACCGAAATTTTTCCTCTTATTTTCCTTAGCCAACGTCGACCCCCTCTTGGTACCATACTTAGCCGAATTTTTCAGCATCTTTCTCAAGCTACAATGGCTTCCAAAGATCAAGGTAACAACAAGAATCATCACCAAAAATCATCTCTCATGCCAAGCAATTCAAGCCGCAGCTCCTTGTTCTTGGAGGCTTCCAAATCCTTGGCACGAATCAAGCAATTTGGATCAAACTCCCATGATGGCAGCTCCCAATCAACTCAAGCAAGGCCTAAGCTCAAGTCCATGGTGATTGATCCCAAATCGGCACAAAATCAAGGTAATTGTTCATGAACTCTTTAGTTTTTGCACTTAAGTTCATCAATTTCCTTTATGCCGCCAACCCTAGCACAAATTGCCATGATTAGGTCGACTTTGATGATGATTTTGGTGTGATATGGCTGCTGTAATTTTGAGTAAAGATTTGATTTAGAAATCAAATCAATTTAGTAAAGAAATTGGCAAAAATCCTTAATAAAAACTATGTAGTTTTTGGCCTAGGACTTGAATTTTGCCATAGATCTTTAGTTGAACATGTTGTTGCATGGAAGTGTGATTCCATGGCATGAAATCATGCCCAATATGTCGACATAGGGGCTGCAATTATCGACCCCCAATTTCCTCTCCTTAGGCGCAAATTTGTGGCCTTATTTGGCTAGGATTTCAAATCCTATTAGGTTTAGGAAGCCAAATTGGACTAGAAATTGGTTTTTTCCTTATGAAATTAGGTTAGGATTAGACAAACCCTAAACCTAATTGGACAATAATCATAAACCCTAGCTTGCCACGGCCTCAATTGATGGATTGCATATTTGGGCGGCAATTTTGCAATTTAGCCCTTAGGGTTTATGTGATTTTGGGAATTTTGGCCAAATTGATTAAATTAGCCAAAAATTCAGGGAATTAATCATAAAATTAAGTCCTAATAGAAAGTATAGGAAGCTTAATTTTCATAATTTTGGTGCCCTAGTATGCCGCAGCCCCTAAATTGCACAAATTACAACTTATACGGCATAGAATTAGGTTTTTAGGTTAAAATTCTTGCTAATTTTGGCCCAATTGATAAAATTAGCCATCAATTAACACTAAATCAGGCCTTATGTGCATGAAATTAGGTTTAATTTCACACGTGCACAACCCAATGCAATAGAATTTTGAAACCCTAATTTGCCGAGCCCCTTTCTTGCAAAAATTGCAAATAGGCGGCAATCAATTTCACCCAATTCTTAGGGTTTCGGCCAAAACTGCTATTTTTGGCCAATTATTCTCATCAAATCAGGTCCTTAGCACATGAATTTAGGCTTAATTTGACACGTGCACATCCCGATTGAAGAATTTTAGTAGACCCTAGCTTGCCGAGCCCTTTTTTGCAAAAATTGCAAATTGGGCGGCATGCTCCTTAGAAAATTAGGTTTTTTTTTGGCTAAATTAGTATACTTAGCCAAAAATTGGAATTTAGGTTTAGGTTAAACTAAGTTTAATTTCTTAATTTACCAAAAAACCTTGAATTTTAGCATACCATGACCTTAGTTGAAAAATTACAACTCATGTGGTATGCACATTAATATTTTCGGCCTTGATATAGTTTTATGGGCAAAAATTATTTTTATTTTCTTAAAATATTACCATAATTATTTTGGCAGCCATAATAATTATTTTTGCCAAAAATAATTTTAATGCAATAAATTTTGAGGTGGTGAAAAATATTTATTTTCACCAAGCATATTAACAAAAATTGTATTCTTACAATTTTGTTAATTTTGTAGTTGCTAAGGATCTTGTTGCAACACTTCTGAATTTTCCTAAGATGGAGGTTATGGAAGCCATTCCCTCAAACTTGGAGCTTGAGTCGACTATTGATGATATCAAGAGCTTTTTCATCAATGCTAAGCGTGCTAGCATGGAGGAGAATGCAGATTCAATCTTGAGGTCAATTGATATCATATGTGCCTCTCCTAGAGTTGATCCTCACATTGTCCAATTTTGGCGCGAATTCCCAATTCTTTTCAAGTTATTTGCTGATGACTACAACCACACTTCCAAAACATTGGCCCAACTTCTTTTGACTAAGGCCGAATACCTGACTGGCAGAGGAGAGCTGGAACTTGAGATTATGAAGTTCCATGAGATGACCAATCCTACTGACCATGAAGTACTTCTCAACTCACTTCTGGATAGTCTCAAAGCTCAGATGTCTAGAGTGGAGGGTGAACTCATTACTCTGAAGACCAACAGGGAGCAAGCTGCTATTAGAGAAGTGCAAGCAGATTGAAGAAATTGCTGCCTCCTTGGTTAATGTCACGGGTATTGAAGAAGAGATGAGCACCAAGTACTTTCAATTGGAGCAATTGAACAACATCTTTCGTACTTGGACAGGAAATATCCCCAACTATTTTGAAGTATTCAACGGGGATGACCCCTTTGCTGAAGTTGAAGAAGAAAAAGCTGAGGTATCTGATGAGGAGGAGTAGTCTTCACCTCCTGGCTTAGAATCTTATTTCCTTTTAATTTTCTCAAGTACTTGACAACTTTAAGATCTTGTTTTATGAGTGATTTCAATTTCAAACAAATTATGTTTTGAATTGGTGGCAATGAGTTTTTGCCAACTTTAAAATTAGTGGCTTTTATTTTCTTTTATCTTTAGCCATCTAATTTAAACAAAATCCTTTATCAATTTAAACTTTTGGTCTTATGATTATAACCATAAAGATCAAATACTTGGAAATTATTTTGAAATTATCTTGCCAAAATTACTTAGAATTTTCGGCAAAACATCCAAAATGCTAGGAAAATTCGGCCTCTTCTTTTTGACTAAGGCCAAATTTTGAAAATTTAAATCCCACAACACTTGTAAAATTTAAGTGATGGAACTTCTTATTTTCTTTCAATTTTTCGCCACTCCCTAAGGTCATTGGCAAAAATTTTGAAATTTTTATTACTTCAAAAAGCAATAAAAATATTTTGTTTTTATTTAAAAGCCACAAGAACGCAATTGGGGTGGCTAAGTCCACGAAGCGTGTAAGTTTTATACTTCGGTGAAACATGTGGCTGTGAGTTGAGTCATAGCCACTTCATCTAATTCCTCCTCCATGTCGAATTCAGGATTTGGATCAGATTTTGCCTCCCATGCAGTTGGATAGTACTTCTTCAAATAGCGCCCGTTGATGAACTTCCTATGAGAGTCACCATCTTCAGTTTCTAACCAATAGGCTCCATTCTTGAGTACTTTCTTGATACTGAATGGTCCTTCCCATTTGGGAGACCATTTTCCGCGTTTCTTAGAACCAAGAGGCAAGAAAGCTTTCCATACTAGTTCGCCTTCAACAAAACTTCGTTTACGAACTTTCTTATTGTAACTTCTTTCTGCCTTCTTCTTCTGTGCTTGCAGGTGATCTAAAGCATCTAATCTTTCAGAATCAAGATCTTCAAGCTCGATCATCATGGCATCATTGTAGTCATACCACTGCAAGTTGTTTTGGAATGCAACTCTGGCTGATTTAGCCAAAAGTTCCATTGGGACCATTGCATCATGACCATAGGTGAGGCTGAATGGGCTTACACCAGTACTCGAACGTTGTGACATCCTGTATGCCCATAATGCCTTAGGTAAGACTCTATCCCACTTACCGGGTTTGTCTTTTATCATTTTTTCTATGATGCCTATCATCACCTTGTTAGAGGCTTCGGCCTGTCCATTAGCCTGGGCATAGTATGGCGTGGACTTAGTGAATTTTAGGCCAAATTTTTCTTCCAAACTCCTTGTGATCTCACCATCAAAGTTAGTACCTTGATCAGTGGTGAGAGTTTCTGGAATTCCAAAGCGGTAGATGATATGTTCCTTGATGAATTTCTTGATGCCATTATGAGCTATGCCATTCAGAGCTTTTGCTTCCACCCATTTGGTGAAATAGTCTGTGGCAACTATAATAAAGCAGACACCTCCTTTGGCCGGTGGGTAGATCTTTCCAATGAGATCAATTGCCCATCCTCTGAATGGCCAAGGCTTTATTATAGAATGTAACTCTTCTGATGGAAGTTTCCATATAGGGCCATACTTCTGACAAGCTTGGCATCCTTTGGCAAATTCCATGCAATCTTTCATGATAGTTGGCCAATAGAAACCATGACGGCGAATCAACCATTTCATCTTCCTACCAGCTTGGTGTGCACCACATAAACCTTCATGCACATCTTTGATGACTTTCTTAGCCTCATCCTGATCTAAACATCTCATCAAAGATCCGTCTAAGTCTTTTCGATATAATTCATCAGCTAAGACAGTGGAGTGCACAGCCAAAGTCCTTATCCTTCTAGTGACCCTTGTTGATGGGTTTTGAAGATATTCAAGGAATGGCTGGCGCCAATCATCAAGCCTGTGCACCATGTTGCACACTTCAAACACATTGTCCCTAGTAAATGTCGAAGGCATGCTCCTCCTTTCCATATTTACCACCTTCTTCCAGATATCATCTCGGAATACAAGGCCAGATGCAAGCTGTGCAGCAACATTTGCAGACTCATTCTTATGTCTAGGGACGTGTTCTATTCTTACATCATCAAATTTTTCTAACAATTGTGCTGCCACTGCATAGTATGATAACAATGATGGACTCGTACAATTGAATTCTCTGGTAAGCTGGTTAATCACCAAGAGAGAACCTCCTCTGATGTGTACTGTGGATACTTTCATCTCCCTCAACAATTCTAGACCAATGATGAGTGCCTCATACTCAGCTTGATTGTTAGTACAATCAAAGTCTAAGTGGAATGACATCATGGTATAGTCATCATCTGGGGAGGTGATGACAATTCCTGCACCTGCAGAGTTGGCAGTGCTAGAACCATCAAACTCAAGTATCCATGGAATTAAAGATACTTCCATGACAAAGTTTGTATCTTCAAATTCTTCTCCCAAGTCTAAGCATGGGTGGTCGGCCAGGAAGTCGGCAATTGCTTGCCCTTTTACTGCCTTTTGAGGTATATACTTGAAACTGAACTCAGAGAGTGTCAGGCACCACTTGCCTAGTCGGCCTTTAAGGAGAGGCCGAGACAACATGTATTTTACTAAGTCAGTTTTTGAAATAACACAAACATTAAAGTAGAGCATGTAATGCCTTAATTTTATTGCTGCAAAGTAAAGTGACAAACATAGCTTTTCAATAGGACTATACCGAATTTCTACATCCGTAAGAGTCCTACTTAAGTAGTATATTGCTTGTTCCTTTCCTCTTCCTAACCCTTGAGCCAACAAACATCCTACGGAAGATGTAGTGGCTGCAACATACAAGTACAAGGTTTTATCCTTCCTAGGAGGAACTAATACAGGAGGCGAAGCTAAATACTTCTTGATGACCTCAAAAGCTTCTTGATGTTCGTCTTTCCATTGAAACTCCTCCTTGTCTCTCAACTTCAACAGTGGTGAAAACGCCTTGGTCTTACCAGCAGTGTTGGAGATAAATCTTCTTAAAAAGTTGACTTGTCCAAGGAAGCGTTGGAGTTCTTTCTTTGATGTGGGCGATTTTGCCTGTATGATGGCTTTTGCCTTGTTTTGGTCTATCTCGATGCCTCGTTGATGGACCAAAAATCCAAGGAAGTTATCCTGCACTAACACCGAAAGCACATTTCAATGGATTCATTTTCGAACCGTGTTGTCTCATTCTTTTGAATGAGCGCCTTAGATGATCAAGGTGGTTGTGTGACTTAACCACTACATCATCTATGTATACCTCCATTAAATTTTCCAATCATGTCATGGAAGATGGCGTTCATGGCTCTTTGATAGGTTGCACTGGCGTTTTTGAGTCCAAAGGGCATGACTACCCACTCAAAAGTACCGATTGCACCTGGACAACGAAAGGCTGTCTTTGGAACATCGTCCTCTACTATATAGATCTGGTTGTAGCCGCTGTGACCATCCATGAAGGATAGTACTTGATGCTGGGCGGCCCCGTCTACTAGTAGGTCTGCAACAGGCATAGGATATTCATCTTTAGGGGTGGCTGAATTCAAATTTCGAAAATCAACACACACCCTGATTTTACCATTCTTTTTAACTACAGGAACTATGCTTGAAATCCATTCTACATACCTTGCGGTACGGATGAATCCTGCTTTAAGGAGCCTTTCAACTTCCTCTTTAACTTTAAGAATGACATCATTAGCCATTCTTCTGGGAGGTTGCTGATAGGGATGGTAACCTTCAATGATTGGCAGACGATGCTCCACCAAGTCACGACTCAAGCCAGGCATTTCGTCATAATCCCAGGCGAAACAATCTTTGTATTCTTTTAACAAGGCTACAAAGCGTGGCTTATCCTCTTCGGCCAATAACTGACTTATGTAAGTTGGCCTAGGCTCTTCTTCAGTACCAAGATTTACTTCAAGTAAAGGATCTTGTACCTCAGCCTTGAGATCATCTAGCTTCATGGGAGCAAGGTCAAGTTCCTCCATGGTGATCTCATCTTGTGTATTTTCTATATTTTGATAAGCCGCATTAGCTGATGGGGCGGCTGAATCCTCTAAACTTTGGAGTTTCACTTCTAGGGCCAATGTCGACAACTTTTTCAAGATGTTGTTGGCCAACACAACCTCTTCTATGATAGGAGCACATGGAAGCGGCTTGAAGGGTATCAAGGCATCAGGCCGCACAAGATTTTCCATCACCTCTTTCAAGGCTTCTTGTTTGACTTCTCCTGTGGAAATAAATGGATATGGCCGGCCATATTTGTCTTGGCCCATGAATCTTATAGGTCCTGTGGTTCCATCATAGAACCTTGCATCTACTGCATTGGTTTCAACTTTGAATGGTTTCTTGTCTGCCTTGACCACTTTAACTTCAGTACCATTCCAAAACATCAATAGTTGATGTAAGGATGATGGGACACACCAGTTGGAATGAATCCAATCTCTTCCGAGCAACATGTTGTAAGTTGATGAGGAATCAACTACAAAAAAGGCAGAGAGGGACGTTTTTGACCCAATGGTCAGCTGGGCAGGCAATATGCCTCTTGTCTTCTTGATGTTGCCAGAAAAATCACTCACGGTGACTTCTGATTTGATCAAATCATCAGTGCACTTGCCCAGTTTCTTCAATGATGAGTATGGAATGAGATTCACCGTTGCACCATTATCAACAAGTACCCTGCTGATTGGAATGCCATCAACATGTGCCTTGATATATAAGGGCTTGATGTGGCAAGTGTCTGCTTCATCTGGTTTGGTGAAAATCATGGATTTTACCTCATCTGAGGTGTTGCCCCCCGAGTCTTCTTCATTACCTGGGGGAATCTCAATGACATCTTCATCTTCCAGGGGAGAGGGTGGCTCAGACGATTCCACTCGCTCTTTTAATCTAGCAGCAAATGTGCATGGTAGAGTGATAATAGTATGGTTAAGGTTAACCATGAACTGCCCAAAGGTCAATGATTCAACAGATTTGTGATCAAAGTCCTCGGCAGCCATTGTTTCCTCTTCACTCATGGCAACAGGCTTTTCTCCCAAACTTTCACCACACATGTTCTGCTCAGATGAAGTTTGGATGGCATCCTCTATGTGGGTGGCGCCATTATCCTCCCAATGTGGAGTCCAGAGACTTCCATCTTGGTCTCCTGGGGTCTTGTCTGTCTTCATGTTAAGCTCTTCGATGAATACTCTCCTAAGGAGTTGCTTAGCAGTATTATCTATAGCTTCTTGTCTCTCAAAAAGGATGTTTTCAGCTTCGATGTGTTCTAACCTCTTAGCTTCAAACTCTTTCCTTTCTTTGTCTAATTTTGCTTTTTCAAGCAAAATTGATATTTGCCATGGAGGCATATCCTCTGAGATATGGAGTAGATCTTGAGTGGCCTCATGTGATGGCCAGTCTTCAGGTCTTTTGGTCAAAGCTTCATAGGGAAACTTTTGGTAGTATGAATCATCTTCAATACTACAGATCTCGAAATCATCATCTGCTCCATCTTCATCTCCTATGGTTAATGCTCTCATGGCTAATCTTCTGTATGCAAGGACTGCCTCCTCATTGATGGCGCCTCTGCTTGCTAGTTCTTGGCAAGAATAATCTTCATTGCCATAGACTATGTCGATCAAAGCTTGCCTTCGATCTTGGAGTTCAACTTCTTTCTTACTTAGCTCGAGCTCTTTGGCTTTGAGCCTTGCTTCTTCAGAAAGGATTTTCTCCTTACATAGCTTTACTCCCACGTCTGCTAAGTCCATGAGAGATACATCCATCTCGTTGGTAGGTGGTGGAACCTTTGAAGGTTCATTTCCACTCTCATCAACTTGCATGTCATCAAGTACTTCTTCACTTCGAGCCTTAGCTCTTTTCCGAAGTTCTCGTCTCCTCCAAGTCTTCATATTCCTTTGAACAGGGTACTTGGGATGTTGCACTTTTCGCCACACACCCTTTGGAGTGTCTGATGGTGGCTTGACCATTCTTGGCCGTGCATGATCACCTCTCAGCTTCATTTCTTTGCTCATAGCTGCATAGCGATATTCTTCCTTCTTATGATCCAACCATGGCCTAATTTCACGCTTAGTCCTTTTCGAGAGGGACTTAGAATGATTTTCAACTTGTGGTTGTTGGTCATGTTCTCTTTTGGAAGATCTTTGCGCTTTGTGATGGGCAGATGAGCTAGGATGAGAAGGAGGTGGCGCCATTTTTGATGATGGTCCGCCATTCTCTCTTTTGTTCTGCTTAGGAGGAAGAAAAGAAGTTTCTGGCTTGCCCCCCGAGCTTGGAGTGTGCCTCATCCTACCTTTTTCCTTCCTTTGGAGTGGAGTCTTTGATGAAAACTCCAACTTTCTTTGCACCCTTTTCCTAGAAGAGGTATCGAGATGTTCCACAGGCTCTTCTTCGTCTTCAGATGAGACAAGTTCTAGCTTCCTCCTTGGTGCTTTAAGTCTATCATCGACCGTGTTTGAATTCTAGGGCCGATCTGAATGCACATCCAGAGTTTTTAGCTTAGCTTTATCAACCAACTTCTTAGCTTTAGCAGAGTGGTGATAAGACTTACCTTCATGTTGAGGATTGGCTGCCAAGGAGGTGCTTGGAGCCAAATTTGACCTCTTGGGAGTTGCTTCCCCCTTCTCCTCACTAGTCAGTTGTCCATCCTTTGGGAGGTTGAATGCGACCATGTGGATAGGAGCTGGGAAAGGATTTTTATCAACTCCCATGTCCTTTTTAGGCGCCTCAGGGAACTTCAAGATTCCCTTCTTTATCTTTTCTTGTACTATGTTTTTAAACACAGTATAGTTGTTGGTTGGGTGCCTCCAGGAGTCGTGGTATTTGCAGTATTATCTTCCTTTGATGTCCTCTGGTGAAGGAAGGACATGTCCAAGTGGTAACTTAATCATACCCGACTTATGTAGGAAGTCAAAAACTTCATTTGTTTTTGAAGTATCAAATGTGTATGTTTTGCTCCCATCATAAGGTTTCTTCTCTGCTTGTCTCTGGTACATAGCAGCAAACCTTTCTTGGGTCTGAGGGTGTCCTACTCCTGCCTTCACAAGGCATGGACACTCAATGGGGCGATCTGCCTTGACCTCAGCTATTCCAAGTTCAAAATTTGGCTCTTGATAATAAGTGCCATAAGATGAACTTCTTCTTTCATTCTCTTCTCGAAGAAGAGTCTCATATCTTGTCACTTTGGTTGACATCTCGAAGAGTCTCTGAAGTCACTCCTTCAAACTTTTCGAAGCTCTATGTCAAGTCCATTCTGAGCTAGGCACACAAATTCTATACTCGATGGAGAGGTGTGCGGCACCTATCCTTAGCTTCTGAACGAGCTAAGTACTCCTCAGCCGACTCTCCTTTTCTTTGGTAGAGACGTGACAAGTCTGTCATGGAAACCTCAGGCTCAGTTCTATAGAACTGTGTGTGGAACAACCTTTCCATCTCTTCCCAGGTTCTCACTGAGTTGGGTGGTAAGTTGATGTACCAAGTAAAAGCTGCACCTGTGACAGAGTTGGGAAATAGGCGAAGCTTGTGGTAGCCAGAGTTGGCTTCTCCACATTGTACGGTAAAACGAGCAATGTGCTCCAGAGTTGTCTGCTCGCTAGAGGTTCCAGAAAAGCTTGTGAAGTCAAGGACCTTGTACCCACGAGGCAGAGGATAAAGTCTATCATACTCCTCAGGGTAAGGCTTCTGAAAAGATGGCCTGCCTACCCTACTGTAAGCTGGGCCAATCATGTCTTCAATCATCTCCCTGATGTGGTTCTGATTGACTGGTCCTTGGACATCAGCAACTTGAGGTGGATGGCGTGGAGCAGGATGGCGTTGATGGCCATTCCTTCCGCCATTACCATTACCATTACCATTTCTCACATGAGGTGGTACATAAGCTGCAACTCGAGGGCCAACTGGGTTGACTTCCTCTTCCATGTTATCATGTGCATGGTCGGCTGCTTCTTGATGCCCAGGGATGAGATCAGCTTCATTCTCACCTCTTGCTACTCCTTCCCTTTGAGGTGGTAAATTATTATTACCAACTGCTTCCATTTGCGGTTGAAATCTTGCCTGGTTGGCACCATTATTGGCTAATGGCGCCACAGGTGGAGGGAGAAGTACTGGCATGTTGACTTGCCTCGGATCTTGGGCTATCTGTTGGATTTGCCCCCCAGTCTATCCTCTACTTGACCAATCTGAGCTAGGATGTTCTCACGATCTTGAATCATCTGCTCCTTAAAAGAGTCATTGGCCTCCTTAAGTTGGTCATGAGATGTGTTCATCTAATCAATAGATCTCATAAGTTGTTGTATCCTTTGTTCCTGTGCCAAAGAAATTTCATTCATGGCTTCAGTGAGGTATTGCAATAAGACCTTTGAATCAGATTCCAAAGGCAATTGTGAAGGATCTGCCACGTTTTTGCTTCTGGTTTGCATAACATGGCTAGATCTGCCTTCATCAACCTTAGGTGGCATGTTTACCACTTGGTAAGACTTGGAAAGAGGGGAGGGGAGAAGAAAAAGTAAAGAAAAGTTACCCTGAGACGTTGAGAGGAGGAGAGATCTGCTGTCTTGTCCTGCTTCAAGTGTCAGGGGAATTGATTTGGTGTGGACCTTTGAGTGAGGCGGACACCTTGCTGAGTGATTAGGAGAAAAAGAGCCGGGGATCGTCGGCTATGCAGAGCGAAAGAGAGTACTGAGGGCGCCAGAGAGGGAGAGCAAGTGTGCTTGTCCCACCAGGTGTGCCAAAAAGAGATGTTGCGCCAAAAATCTCTTGCTAGAGTTTTCGCGGAGAATTCTTTATGACAGCGTAAGGGCATGCCGGTCAATTTGCTGAAATTGACAAAGAGGTTGCAAAAACAAGATCTGGTGCGCGGAGCAACAGATTAAAAGATCAAAACGATTGTGGGGACTGGATCAAAGTCACACCGGAGCATCTAAATCATTGGATCCACACGAACTGCTTCTCAAACTGGGCCTTCCTCTTTTTCGGATCAGATCTGAGAGATCTGCTTTGATTGTGATTGAAATTGAAAAGAAAATAACAAACTGATATGTTATTTCTGAATGAAGAACATGTGTACAGTGTTTGTATGTCCGAAGACAAGATTGAAACAAGAGAAAACACTAAAAGAGTATTTGTTTGTCCGGAGACAAGATCTAAACAAGGAAAATATGAAGAACAAGTGAAGAACTCGTGATGAACAAGGTGAAAATGGCGCAGAGCCAGAGAGAAAATAAGCACGGAGCTTGGTTTTTTGCGCGGAGCAAGTTTGTAGCTGTAGGAGCTGGTTTTTGATTTCTCGGGAGAAATGTCTGAGATGCGGAATTTGCCTGAAACCTGAGAATGGCCTCCCTTTATATAGGGGACGGTTTGGGCTTGAGCATTTAATGCAATTGCCTTGCTGAGAAAGGCAAAATCCTCCTCCTATGCAGATGACAGCTTTCAGGAAAGTGCAGTGAAGCTTCCTTCTTCTTCTGATTGCATCTAACTGCTTGGGAGAGGATTGGACATGCATAAGGGCGCCACTTTGCTAGGATAGGGGACGATAATATGCCTCCTGGGTAGTTGAT
>AWUE01015795.1:0-41386 GCA_001974825.2 Corchorus olitorius | reverse complement strand
CTATCATGGTGAATTTGGTTTCACTCCCGAAAATGTCCTTAACTGAAAACCGGACATAAGTTTTTACTCCGATGTCAGAATGAGGTGAAATTTTACCATGATGACCTACATAGCTCAAGGATCATCATGGTATGCTCCTTGGAAGAAATCGCAGCCTCTAGCCTCTTCAATTGGTCAATTTCACTATTTTGTCCTTAATTGAACAAAATACAAGTTGCAATTTCACCTCCCGGGGTGGGGAAAAGGCTAGGCGTTTTCTCCATTGTGGTAGGTCGATTATATGGAGGAGGTGTGAAGTTGAAAATCTCATGCCTCTCTCACGTGCACAGATGTTTCTCTTGCTGACAAACTTTAGCTCTCTGCCTCCTTCCTGCAAGAAGAGAAAAATATCTCTCTGCAGGGCAGAGGGCGGCCTCTCCTCTGACTGGGAGACGACTTGGGCCTTGCTATGTATGTCCATGAGGTATTTTTCATCTCATGGTCAGATGGTAAGCAATTTTCCTTATTTACTTGTTTGCCTCCTTATCAGGCAGCAATATTAAAGGAAACTGCTTCTGATTTGATTCTGTGTGCCACTCAACTGGGTAGCAGTGGCATGCACTAGAAATTTAATAATAATTATTCAAAAAATAATTATTATTTAATTAGTAATTAATTAACTTCAGCCCTTGCAATTAATTTACAAGACTTTCCTAATTCAATTTGAACTAGGGTGGTGCAGAAACCTAGTTTCTTTAGGAATTTTGATTAAATCCTAACCACATATCTTGATTATGATTATGATAAGACCAATTTACCCTCAATTGTAAATTGAGGTATAAACAGAAGGATAATGTTTTCTTTACGAGAATTTGATTGTAGAAATAATCATAGTTGAAAGCTTATTAGTATTATTTCTTGATTGCTATCAGATTAAAAGATTAGCTTTAGCATTAACATTAAATTTTTAGCACCAAGGGTGGTTATGTGGCATCACCATGTTGATCTTACAGTATTTTGGAGTTAAAGAAAGTTTTCCAAATTCAAGGTACAAGGACAGCAACAATTCCCTTAAAACATGGAAATGGTAATAGAATTGCTCTTGGATCGAGGCCAGCTTGGGTTTCCTCCCTTTCTCAAGACCATGAAACAGAACATGTGAAGGACGATCTTCTTTGGGTTCACAAAAAGATATACTACTACTAACTAATCTCATACAATTAACCTTTTCTACATCTCGTTAGCTGCAATAAATGCAAGAATATTAATAAGGGTAAGGCTTGCCAATTTTGTTGGCTAAATTAGTAAATGTTTGGATTTTTTTGGTACCTAAAAGTTTAGGAGCATGTTAGATTATTACATCTCCAGATTTCAAGGATAGGTCAAGTCGTTAATCCTTATTGAGATTTGCGGATCTATCGGAATTATAGATCGCCTATCAAAAGGGGTCTGTGGAGAGGAACCCGAGTGTCTTCCACCCCAAATCCAAGGCTTTACCACTTTGACCAACCCCATTGACATTAATTTTTTTTTGAAAGAACCCCATTGACATTAATAAATGTTTGGATTTGAGGTGATTAATGTGACCGAATTCGAATTAGTAGGTAATCTGTAAATCCAACAAACTCCATGAAGGAGAAGTCGTAAAAGAAGCTTTCCAACTACCATTTCCAGCCAGATAGCGACCAATCACTCGGCAAAGACTAATTAAAAGCGGCAAGAAATTGAGTATCTATAACTTACGGGAATTGAACCCATGACCATATTTATCTCAAGATAAAAACTTGAAGCCTTATTAATTTCTAGAATGTAGTGATTGGATGTCCATTCCGACTTAATTAGTGCTTAATTTTAATTGTTTGTAACTGTATATATGTATACTTTGATTGTACCATGACATATTGCTTGGGCTAAAAGGTTCCTAGCTATCACATAATTTCAATTAGTATATTTGGAATAATAATAAGATCAGAAACCTTAACTGAAGGTTCTCATCAATTCTCATAGTGATCTAAATAATATTCTGTCTTGCTAACCAAATTATAATAGTGTTGAGATTCGAAAAGTTCGGAATTAGTACAAGAGCAAAATCTTCATCTATAGATATAGCCATAGACTTTGCCAGATTGTATAATTCAAGCTTTGAACCATGCACTATTAATTATTCAATTCTAATAACAATAACAACCCTTTTCTTCAATTCTTCCAATTTCCATGATTAACGTTACAACTTAGCCAGCATGAAACCATGTAGAAATTTGTTTAAGTATTAAACCAGTATAGAATTTCACGTGCAGAAGTGAAGAAACGAAGCATTGTACGAAGCAACCCTTTAACAAAGCTAGTAGTTAGTATACAACTTTCTTGAAACTGTATGAAGGGAAAAAATGGAATCTGATAGACGTGGGAATGGAGAAAAATCCGCCGATTCTTATGCTGAATTGAATTCTTTTTCTTCATTGTTTTTTTGGGGTTTAATTAATCTTTTCTATCAGCTTAATTTCCAATCTATATTCACCTCTGCCAGCTAACAATCCCAATACAATCATATGTATATTTTTATATATATACAAATACTTAATACAGATTTCTTGTTTCGATAAGTATTCAGACCCTTTTTTTAATGTTTAAAGTATTCCAAATCCCATATTTTTAATTATAAAACCCCATGATTGAATAATATTTTAATTCATGAGTTTGAATCTGTTACATAAATAGGGCTTGTATGGGGAGTCATTTTTCTGCATCAGCTATTGAACTAGTCTTAATTAAATAGTTATAGTCTAGTTCAATTCTGTTCAGTAGGATCTGTCTCAATGGCACTTGCCAAGGAACCTATTTCCTTCAATGGAAACTTGTTTGATCATCATCAAGAAGCTCTGGAAAAGAACTCTGGTGGTGGGATTGTGAAGAATTTTTCCATGACAAGTTCTTCATCTCCAAGTAGTGTGAGTTCTGAGGGTTTTGTGTTCCAAGGTGTCAACTATCATCAGCCTCATCAGGAATCAGATCATAATAATTCCTTGATAAGTTTCATGCATGGGGGTAATAATGGATCTTTGCTTAGCTTTGAGCAAAATGAGAGGGTTGTTCTTCAAAACACTTACTTGAAAAGTACTAGTAGTTGTGAGAAAGATGATTATGGAATTTGGGATCAGCAGGATTACCAGTGGAATCATCAAAAGAGCATTAATACCGATCCGCGCCTGGTGGAAGATTTTAACTGCTTTGAAACTTCTAGCAATTTCAATTCCATGGCAAGTGCTACAAAAGATCATAACCATGGAGATTGGCTTTACTCTGAAGTAGCTGTAGTTGCTGATAGTGTCCAGGAGTCAGGCTCACCAGAACCACCAGGCCTTAAACGTCCCAATAAGGTACTTTTTCATCATACTTTTCTAATATTCATATATACCAGATCAGATCATTTTTACTGATATATATTTGTTGTTTTACAAAATTGTTTATAGGGTGAAAACACTCAAGCTTTGAAAAAACAATGCACTAATGAGGCTAAGAAGGCGAAAACCACCAAGTCAGGACCATCAAAGGATCCCCAAAGTATTGCAGCCAAGGTTTGCTTCCATCTTAAGTAAACTTGTTTTTAATGCTGAGAAAGTTTGATTGGTAATTAAGCAAAATGAAGAATGAAAAATTAACATTGAGAGAATGTTTTCTATCCAGAATCGGCGCGAAAGGATTAGTGAGAGGCTGAAGATACTACAGGACCTGGTACCCAATGGCTCCAAGGTAAGGCACAGGCACTGTGAAATTGCACTTTGTTCAATTTAGTACTTAAAAACTGGAAATGACATTCATCTTTGTTTTGCAAACAGGTTGATCTTGTCACCATGCTGGAAAAAGCAATTAGCTATGTCAAATTCCTACAGTTGCAAGTGAAGGTGTGATTTCAGCTTCTGATTTTTTTTCCCTTTATAGCATCAGACTGAATTGATCATAAAGACTTCATAAGTTACCAAATTAAATTAAAATTGTTTATTGATTTATGTTGCAGGTGTTGGCAACTGATGAATTTTGGCCAGTCCAAGGTGGGAAAGCTCCTGATATTTCTCAAGTAAGGGAAGCCATTGATGCTATACTGTCATCTCAGAGAGACAGGAATTCCAGCTCAAAGTAATTAATGAGAAGTTGAGAAGAGAGACTTAATTTAGAATAATGTACTTAGTGTAATTTAAAGGACAACTTTCCAGGCAAAGAAAAGCTTTGTTTTGGAATTTAGTAATTCTGAATGAAAAAAAAGAAACCCAAAAAATAGTTAAGAAGAATCTGAGTAGATAGCATAATTTCTTAAGATCTTGTAATGCAAAAGGTTTTCATTTCTATCTAATTTGTAAGATGTTCAACCTTATCTTAGCTTCATTTGACAGAGAATCTGTCCATTTTTTCTTTTTTATTCTCCTTTCATTCCCAGGCTTGTATTATTCATTAATTCTTAGATCTAAATAATCTGACCATTAAATTATATATGGATTTCCTTTTCTTTTTTTAACTTATGCCAATTGTCAATTGCCAATTGCCATGTATGAACTATTTTTCCTATTCTTTTTTATTTGGTGAGAGGAATTCAAACTCTAGCCTTTGAACAAATTAGAGCTCATGGACCAACCTTGAACCAAATTATGCTCAGTTCATCATGAGTTTTATTACACTGATCTAAAACATGCGCACCTACTTAAAATTAAAATTAATCAGCCAACTGTACACAAAAATAGTAGAGCTGGTGGCATATTGTTTGCCAAATTAGCATTAAAAAATAAAACAGAAGTCAAAAGCAAAATTGTTAAAAATATAGCCGGTGCATACTGTATAATGGGCCCTGAAAGGCTGAAACAAAACTATGTTATACATGTTTCTATGCTTTGTTGCTTTCTTAGGCCATTACAAGCATTTATTGGGATTCAAGTTTTGTCTGTATACAAATATTAGTGGACTTGGGAACATGATTAACCATCACTCTCCCAATGTCTTCATGCTGAGACATTGCATCTGAACAATGTACTATAGTTTAAACTGTTTTGAGTGTTAATTTGTTGCAAATTAAACAGTTTGTTATCCACTTAATTAGGCCTATCGATCCGCTGTTATTCTTGAAGGGGTTAATGTTTAGGGTTTCAATTCCTGATCTCCATCATTTGACCTTTCTCAATTGTATCCATAAAGGAAAACAATGTACATGCATGCATGTTTCATGCATGAAACTCTCAAGAATCTGATCCATGATGTCTAATTAACTTTGTTAAATTGACAGTGATGAGCACTCTGCTAGTTTTTCCCAAATAAGGGACCATCTGACTGAATATGATTCTTAAAAAGGATTAATCACATGCTAATCCCACTTAATGCATGTGGAGCATTAATATTCTACAACACAACTCAAAATGGGAAACAGATAAACTGCATTACATTACATATATATAATAAGTTTTGCCTTAATTAACAGAATGACATAAGCATAATTATATTTAATCTTGGTTTTCCCTTATTGAATTAATTCAGCTTGATCATGATGCTTTTTGAGCTTTGTGTAAAATTTAAAGTAATCTGAAGCGAAAACGACAGAATTAACATAGTAAGCATTGAGTTTAACAGTTAAACCAACAAGACTAAGATCTTACTGCATTATTTATACTGGTGTGAAATAAAGAAGCATGGTTCTTGGTGTTGACATTCATAATGGGGAAGGTTCCCCAATGTTTCAGCCTTGTGGACAATGGGGAATGAGGGAAAGCATTAAGTATATACCCCTTTTATCATTAGAATTGAAAATTTAGAAGGTCATGTGACATTGGAGAATGGCAGGTTGGAATTTTGATACAATTGATGACTCAATAATTTGACATTAAATTATATAGTGACCGCGGTTAGCAGCTTGCACGCGTGCCAGAAATCATCACACAATTTCTTGCAGCAACCTAAGTTGGAAGGAATGGGATGGAATTGATCAGAGGTCCTAGCCTGAGGAATCACAAAGATATTGCATGTTGACAACTTTGAAGACAAAGCTTACAATCAAAGCTGTTGTTATTATATTATGTCTTGCTGAGCTTTGGAACATGGAAAACAGACTAGTATGGGAAACTATTTTAATGTTTTAATAATATACTACTACTATATAGTTTTATATGTGGGAATTTGGACTTGAACTGTCTCATGAATGAATTATTATAAATATAATTACATACATAAGACCTAGAGTTTGAGTTTTTAATCATTTAATTCCTTCAACTAACAATCTGACTTCATAACTATACCCAAAATGTCAAATTTAGATTTTTTTTTTCCTTTTTTTCATATTGTTCCTTTTTTTCATATTGTTCATGAAAGATAGCAAAGCAAGTTGCAGAAGAATTAATATGACAATTATGTATAATAAACCACATTTGTTGGCAATTGGCATCATTTAAAAGACTTAAACCTGAAAATATCACAGGGTAAGATGTTTGCTTCAATCACAAGTAACCCAAGTATGTTTTTTGATCATATTGACAACTTTTGATTGCATATTAAGTAAGTGATCAATATATAGAATGTTTGGCTTTCAGATGCAATAACAGAGGAGTTGCAGGTGGCTTAAGACACTGCAGGCACCAATTTTATTGCCGGTGTGTGTTATTGAACTTTGGCACTTGCTTCTGCAAAGGATGAATTGCTCATATATTGTTTAATGAAAGATTAATCATGCTAAAAAAAGTATTTAACATATATTTAAGCACCACCTGATCTCAGTGCATGATTTGTTGGGTTTTGCCTTTTTGCCAGCTGATCTGAACCTCCGTACAATTATGTTGCTCTTTTGCTTAATTTGCTAGAGGGAGTGATTTGGCTGAAAAAATTTTTAATTTGGGAGATAAGATAATTTCAATTTTCAACATATATATTGAAGTGACTTACTTGGGGACCATTACTAGCTAGCTGCTATATAGTAGTAGTGTTTATGAAAGAATCACATGTTTTACCACATGCCCAATCCCATAAACCCGGCAATACATATTCCCCAAATTAAACTTGAATTGATGAGCCAACATAAAATTAAATTGCTTTTAAATATATTGTTTTTGTTTCAAAATTTGTGTTTTAATTTGAGTTATGCTACTTATCCCTTTCAATTTGCCACACTCACTTGTTTCACCCCAATGACGATAAATATCGATCATATATACGAATATTCTTCTATCATGTCTCCTGATTATTGAGATTGTGTCAACTCATAGATTTATGTAAATAATTTTATCTAAATCATACACTTCTTTTTGTCCAAATAAATCATACAATTCCAAAGTTATACCTTTCATTGGTATAATATAAATACAGATACATACTTTTTTATGTACAAGATTAGTTTTTTTTTTAAAGATTTTGTGAATGAAAAAGCATTGTTTTATTTTGATTTGCATCTTTGAAATAATCAACCACTTGATTTCTATAATTTTATCCTCTGAATAGTTTATGTATCTACCTTGGAATTCCATGCAAGTAATCAAAATAAATAAATCACATATACAGTGATATGTCTCCTAATTAAACAGCCAAAATGGCAAACAAAATTCTTTTGTTTCTCTCATTTGACTGATGCCAATGATTGATTTCTTGTCTCTCTTACCATAAAACATGATAAGATCAAAATCGATTTCCAGCTATCAAGTTCCATCCAAAAAGAAATCAACTACAATAATCTATTAGTAATTGGTTTTAATTACAATTCACAATCGATTAGTAAGGCTCCCTTTTTAAAGATTTTAAAAACCAATAAGGGTTTATGAGACTCGAATTTAAAAACCTTCCACTTAAGAAATCTATAAAACCTCAAAGGGTTTACATTTTTGGGCCTAAACCAAGATTAGACATCGATGATTTTTCTTTTCTTTTCTTTAATTGCTTCATAACACGAAGAAGATGTGGATTAACCCCTTAAATTTTTTCTCATGCAAATGGAACATCATCATAAATTGGCCATGTGAGCTTAGAGAATGGCAGGGTGGAATTTGATATTTTGGAGGTTCGATTGGACTTACTTATTTTAATGAAATTTCAGATTAATTACTGGCTTCCCACTTCGAAAATTGTTTATGAAATTGTAGTAGAAAACAATTTAAAGCATGCAGCTTGACCACGTGCAAGAATGATATAGATGACGTTATTGAGCTGCCTAAAATGGAATTAAGAAGTCAAATGTTGTAGCTAATCATTCATGAATATAAAGATATTTTCTTGACATGACTAAGCATAGAGAGGGACAAAACTATAGTTTATTTATTAATAAAAAAATTTCTTCTTCCAATATAGTAGTATATAGTATTATATAGGATTAAAATCAAGAGTTGGCAAGTGTAAATTGCAGTTTAAAATTTGAGTAATTATATTGTTTCTACTAAAGTACTAATGCTACACCCATGATTCTACTTCTCTCTTCAAAATTCAATAACTTGGGCTACACTATATATATATATATATATATGAGTTATATAACATGTTTACACTTTACACCCACCTTGAGAAATTTGGGTTCATGACTATGGTTTATAAGGGATTATGCGTTTAGTAAAAATTGATTTAATTTGTGTTAATGACGTTTCATTCCTTAAGACACGAAGAAAAAATGCATGCTTGACCACAAGCTACCTACAAATGGCTCACCTAATGATGTTTCGAGCGTCTCGGTCAAGTTAAAGCCCATGCCTAACGAAGGAGCTGGCTTCCCATATCAACAATTCATCTTGTAAGGATGAAGGAAAGGGGAAAAAAGATTTTACTCAATTTTAGTATTATTTTTAAGAAAAATTACACATTAAAAACAAAAAGAATGAATTTAGGCTGAAGTACCGAAATTAAAAAGAGTTAATTTGGGCTGGGTTCCACATTGGAAAACAAAAGACGAGGCTAACACAAATTGGGCTGAAACAAGGCAATCTATACTTGTCCACAACACAAATCAACAATTCTGTAGCCTTAGCCCATCAAAATTCTATTGCCTAAAGAAAATAGCCCATCAAAATCTAAAAGTTCAAGTGTTTCTTAGGATTTTTTCACTAAGATCTTTTTTGAAATACTTTTGCTTTGGTAAGACACATAATAAATTTTGTTATTTGACCAAAATTGTGAGCCAAATTATCGGGAAGAAAAAGCAAATATCTAAAATCGCAAATTGACAATCCAAATATCTTGTGACACTCTGAGAACGTGTCTTAAGCAGTGAGAGTGGGTTTGCATAGTCTCTAGAACAAGTGATTTGATAATTTCCTCGTATCGAAGGACTATTCTATATTTAGACTAAACAAGTTATATTTGATGCTTGGAAAAAAATTTTCTATTAGAATAATTTGGCAAACATGGGATGTTCTTACAATGGCCAAATACATGGATTTGAAGATATGCCTAAAATCTCAAAATTGTAATAATGACATATAATCCGATTGTAATTTCCACCGACCAAAAGGTAAAACATCTTGAAAGAAAGGTGAAAAAAATGGGCTTCTGATTCATCATATGGGGCAATTTTGTCGGCATTGTTTGGGATGCATGCGTGTGTATAGTCATAACCGGCCAAACAAAACAGGTCAATAATTAAGTTGTATCAAATACAAAGTACAAATTACATGTTTGAATTTTGTATTTTTGGATATATTAGAGAGCATATAGCTCTTTAGGGAGGATAATATAAATGGGTTCGAATTTTAGATTCATTGAAGTTCAACTCATAAAGAAAGTGGGTAAAACTTTTTAGCTAAAATCTTTAGGGTTTATGAATCTGATCAAGAGAAATCTAATGAATTCAATCCTCAAATATTTTTATTTACCTCATCTGGTATCAAGGTTTTGCCTTGACTAATCCAGATCTGACCTGTGTCTAGAGCTGTTCAAGGGCCGGGCTACCCGCCCAAGCCCGTAAGCCCGCCCGATATTTTAAAGGGCTTGGACAAGAATTTTAAGCCCATTGGATGGGCTTGGACAAAAATATCAAGCACACTTATTAAATGGGCCGGGCTTGGGTATAAGAGCAAAAGCCCAAGCCGGCCCGATTAAGGATTATGCTTGTTTTTATTTTTATTTGTTAATATATAATATTTATTAAATATAATTTATACATACAACGTATTTTAAATAAGAAAAAGATGAATTATATATATGTAGAGAATTTTATTATCAATAAGAATAGTATATTATAGGTAGTACATATCATATTTTATATTTACTATTATATTTATATAATTAATCAATATAATTTAATTCTTAAAATAATTATTAAAAAAATATTAGACGGGCTTTTGGACGGGCCTTGGTCTAAGTATTTGATAAATGGGCCGGGCTTGGACAAAAGTTTGAGGCCCGTTTAATAAATGGGCCGGGCTTGGGCAACACTAATGGCCTTAATCTTAAGGCTAGGCCTGGTCCGAACCCGGCCCGACCCGGCCCATGAACAGGTCTACCTGTGTCATACACCTGTATCTACCAACGGGGGCAGTTGCGTACATAAGGTCTTGAACGTGAGACATGCTTAAGCTGGAATAAGTCACTTATCACTTGATCCAATCCCTCATTGATAATCCTTAAATAACTTTATAAAATAGTAATGAGCCATCAGTCATTGAACATAGTGGTAAAGTGTTGAATTTTTAGGTTATGTGGCTAAGGTTCAACTTCAAACCCTAACTAACAGCCTCAACTACAAAAAAAAAACTAACGATATTTTTTCTATTTGATGTTAATATATATATATATATATATATATATATTTAGATAAGAATCATATATATATATATATATATATATATAGATAAGAATCATTTTCATTTCTTAAAGAGATTGGGATTACAAACGCACAGGAAGACTCGTACACCGCTACATGATTAGCTACAATACCGAAATGCTAATCTATGAGCCAACAAACCCCTTCCCCAACAAACAAACCTAATGAAATCTCAGTACAATTCAAATAAATCTCTATACCCAAACATCTAAATGAGAATTCAACCCGAACTAGAAACTATACCATAAATAAACTACATACCTACCAAATAAACAAACAAATTACAAACAAACTCACATTCCGTGAGAGTTAAACCTAAGACCTCTTGGTCTAGGTAGGCTGGAACTAAGAGTTCAGTACTCTACCACCAGGCCAAATGCTTGATGTTAATATTTTGAATCATGATCATTACTTGAAATAGGAGTGGCTTTTTTTTTATGGGGAAAAAAACTAAGAGTGGCAATTGTTAAATGGAAAAATAAAATATATGTGATTATTTAAGATCTTTTCATTATGTTATAAGGGTGAAGGTTTTTTTTTTTTTTGCCAGGAGAGGATGAAGTTTATTTAAGAATATATACTATACATTGTTTTTAGAGACAATGGAAATTACTTAAAGGTCAAAATTAGGATTAATGTGGTGCCTCCTTTTGGCTTTTTTTTGGTCTTTTCTCACTTTTCGGGTGACTAAAAAGGCCCTCAATGAATTTTCTCCCTTACTTTTCCTGCTGCCCTTTTTTGTAATTTACTATTTTTATATTTATGATTAAGTGTGTTTTAATTACATATTAATTGTGTGTGGATATTAGGATTTACCGATTCAACTCCTCTGCCGGAATTCCAAAGGATTGGTGCTATAAATGTATCTGCAATAATGGTTGATTTATGAGTAAACTATTGGCATTTCAGTTTTGTTTTCCTTTCGTCTTCATTTCTATTTGGGTAGGTTTCTTCTTCCCTAACATTTCTCTGAATTGGTTTCACATGGACTCCGTTCTGTTTCCTAAAATTTCCAGGTGGACGTTGATAAGATTCTTCCATTTAATTTATATCTAGAGGTGGAAGAGTAGAATATTAGCTCTATTTTGATAAATTACCTATAGAAGAATTGATTATATTTTCAGGGGAAAATCACGTTCCTATTTATAAAACGTGAAACAACACAACCTCTGGAAACCGTCTCCTAATTAAAAGGTATCTATCAGATAAAAGATGGTTTTTGGTAGTTAGGTATAACCGAATTTTCTTTAAGGAAAATAAAAAATTAAGACTTAGAATTTCTTAAGTCATCAAGGCCCAAGTGCCCCAAGTGCCCTCATCAAAAACCAATAAAATTAGTCTATTGACCTAGGCCCATTAGTATATAAACCAAGCCCAAATGGCCTAAATATCTACTAGCCCACATGTTATCTAAAGATAACCTTTTAAAGCACTTAAGCCTATATAAACCAATGGCCTTTGTATTCCCTTAGCAATGTGGGATTCATCCCACATCAACAAACTATATAACATTCCCCCACTAGTTTGTTGACTCAAAACAACCATCTTCACTTATAAGCATAGTGCATACAAGAAGGATTCTACGAATTGGACCTTCAATTAGTGTAAGTATCTCAGGACGCTAACGAAGTACATGGTGTCCGAAGATTGAACCATGACTCCTTTCGTTTAGGGTCGGAAACACCACACACACTATACTTAAGTTCTTCTAACCAGATTTCTTGTTTGCTTCTAGCACTATGATTGGCCCTGTGCTAGCGATCCATTTTCTATGAATATGTACAAAAGTAAAACCCTTTTCATACTTTTGTTGAAGCGGCACCACTTCATATTCATATAGGTGGAGTCACTTGTTGTTGATTTATTCCTAACAACCTTTTATTGCTCCATTAAGAGTTTAATAACTCATCCTCTCTTATCACATTAGTATTAACAACTTTTATTCAGTATGGGACATAGTTAGCACTTTGAAACAGACATGCCAATAACTTGTTATTACCACATTGAACCTCAGTCTATAACCGGTTTGGTCAAGCGAGGTTGGGTTCCCATCATTGGTGTCTAAGGGTTATATTTTAATCTCATACTAATTGTAGTCTCCCACACCTTATCTCTAGGCAATGCCTTAGTTAACAGATCCGATAAATTCTTTGTTGACTTTATGTAGGAGATAGCAATTGTACTGTTAGAGATCAATTCTCTAATGTAATCATGTCTTAGGCTTATATGTCTAGATTTTCCATTATAGACATTACTAAAAGCACTAGACATCGTCGCCTCACTATAACAATGAATAGTAATTGGCGGCATGGGTTGAGGCCAAAAAACAATTTCTAATAACCTGTTTCTTATCCATTCAGCCTCTTTTCCCGCGGATGCTAAAGCTATAAATTCGGCTTCCATAGTCGAATGAGCAAGGCATGTTTGTTTCTTTGATGCCCAACTTATAGCACCACCAGCTAATGTAAATAACCAACCCGAAGTTGAGTTATTATCACCTAATTTGGTGCTCCAACTTGCATCGGAATAGCCTTCTAGTACTGCAGGATAATTGGAGTAACATAATCTCAAATTTGAGGTATGATTTAGGTAACCAAGTACCCTTTCAATTGCTCTCCAATGTTCCATACTAGGGTTATGAGTAAATCTTGACAATTTACTAACAGCATATGCTATATCCGGTCTTGTACAATGCATAGCATACATTAAGCTCCCTATGGCGCTTGCATATTTCAATTGTTCAATTGGTCTTGCATCACTTTTAACAAGTGTAACACTTGAATCAAATGGAGTAGTATATTCTTTAATCTTCAAATAATTGAACTTATTTAAAAGTTTCTCTATATAATGAGTTTGACTTAACATATACCCATTATCATATTTGATGACTTTAATGCCCAAAATAGTATCTACTTCTTTAAGATCTTTCATCTTAAATGTAGAAGTAAGAAATTTCTTAGTTTCATTGATACCAATCATATTAGTACCAAAAATTAGCATTTCATCAACATAGAGACAAATAACAACTCCATATTCACTGGTAAACTTTGAATATATGCATTTATCGGCGGTGTTATGCCGAAAACCAAAAGACAAAATGGCGGTATCAAACTTTTCATGCCATTGTTTAGGAGCTTGCTTAAGACCATAAAGGGATTTAACAAGTTTACACACTTTATTTTCATTACCGGGAAGAATAAAACCTTCCGGTTGCTCCATGTAAACTTCTTCCTTAAGGTCACCATTCAAAAATGCAGTTTTTACATCCATTTGATGTATATGCAACTTATAAATGGAGGCTAAAGCAAATAACACTCTAATAAAGGTAATTCTAGCCACCGGTGAATAAGTATCAAAATAATTAATTCCTTTCTTTTGAGTGAAACCTTTAGCAACCAAACGTGCTTTAAAGGTTTGTAGTGAACCATCAGAATTATATTTTCTTCTAAAAACCCATTTATTCTTAATAGGTTTTGAACCCGGAGGCAAATCAACTAGAACCCAAGTACCATTAGCCATAATTGAGTCCATTTCATCATTTACGGCTTCTTGCCAAAAAGCAGCATCCCTTGAAGCTAAAGCTTCCTTTAAGGTCTTAGGATCATCATCAACATTTAACACCTCAAATGTGTTTAGAAGTCTATCTCTACTTCCTTCAACAAAGAAAGTGATAAAATCAGAACCAAGATCTTTTTCTTTTCTTGGCCTTTGACTTCTTCTAGGTTCTGAGGGTTCTCCTAATTCCTTCCTTTTAGAAGAACTAGGACTTGAAATAGGAACATTACTTTGATTTTCAGAACTATGAGGTTGATTAATACCATCATGTATAACATCATTATGCACAAATGTATTTTCAAAAAATTCAACATGAATGGATTCAACAATCACATTCGTTTCCAAATTTAATAATCTATATGCCTTTGAATTTTGAGCATATCCTACAAAAACAGATTTGATACCTCTTGATCCAAGTTTTTCTCTTTGAGAATCTGGAATCCTATAGTTAGGCTATACACCCCCACACTTTAAAATATTTAATGTTTGGTTTCCTTCCATTCCAAATTTCATATGGTGAAGTATAAATTTTCTTTAATGGAACTCTATTAACAATGTGACAAGAAGTAAATAAAGCTTCTCCCCACAAGTTGTCTGGTAAATTAGCATTCAATAACATTGCGTTTACCATATCAACCAAAGTACGATTCTTCCTTTCCGCCACACCATTGTGTTGGGGAGTAAAGGGGGCTGTTCTTTGATGAATAATTCCATGTTCTTCACAGAATTCATCAAAATCATCAGAGAAATATTCTCCTCCTCTATCACTTCTTAGAACTTTAATTCTTCGTTCCTTTTGATTCTCAACTTTTGCCTTAAATTCTTTAAAGGCTTCAAATGCTTCATCTTTTGTTTTAAGCAAATGAACATGGACATATCTTGAACAATCATCAATGAAAGTAATAAAGTAGCGTTTACCACCTCTTGTTAACTTTCCATTGAGTTCACAAATATCTGAATGTATCAAATCAAGTAATTGTGTTTCTCTATTTGCCTTAGGAAAAGGTTTCCTTGTGATTTTTGCTTGTGCACAAACTTCACATTTATTAGCATAATCATGTTTGCAAGTAAAATAATCATGTGAAGCCATATACTTAAGAGTAGCATAATTTAAATGGCCTAATCTACCATGCCAAAGATTAGAAGATTCAACATTATAAAGAGAACCAACCAAGTAAACAGAAACTGAATTTATTTCATTAATGGTTAATTTGAACAAGCCATCAAGGGAATAACCCTTGCCAATAAAAACACCATTCTTGGTGATTACAACTTTGTCAGATTCTAAGAGTATCTTAAACCCACGCTTAACAAGTAAACTTGCAGAAATTAAGTTCCTTTTAACATCAGGAACATGGTAAACATTCACTAGAGTGAGCTTTTGGCCTGAAGTAAAATTCAAAGATACATTTCCTTTGCCAGCAACACGAACAGCAGCCTGATTTCCCATAAACACTTCAGATTCATCTTCAACATAAGTGCTAAAGAGAACCTTGTTGTTGTATATGTGTATGGTTGCACCAAAATCAATGAAGAAATCAAAATTTGCAGCAACAACCGCATTCACTTCAGTGACAACAACAACATAATCTTCATCTTTCACTATGTTTGCTTCATTGGTCTTAGAGGAAGAACCAGATTTTTTGTCTTCCTTTTTCTTGTAGCGGCATTCCTTGATAAAATATCCTTTCTTACCACAATGGAAGCAAGTTTTGTCACTCTTGCTGTTCTTCTTAAAGCCCTTGTTATTGGCTTTAAAGCTCTTAGACTTGTCTCATTTGTTTCCAGACTTTGCCCCAACCATATGAATTTGTGATTTGTTCTTGGAACTTTCTGCAGCATCTTTGTCCTTGGATATTTTCTCATCCCTGATTCGAGTCTCACACTCAATCTGCAGATGAGTCTGAAATTGCTCCATAGTGATAGCATCACCGTTCAACAGAATCTTCTTACAAAAATTCTTCCAAGAAGAGGGAAGTGCATCAGGGATTACAACTTCCAAATCCCTTAACCTGGAAACCAGAATTTGCAGTTCATGGATTTGATCCATGACAGACTTGTCATCAGTCATTTTAAAATCAAAATAATTAAGGGCCAAGAACTTATATGTACCACGATTTTCAGACTGGTACTTAGTCTCCAAGGCAGTCCAGATCTCACGAGGAGTTTGTAGAGGAGAGTACAAATTATACAAACGATCAGTGAGTGAATCGAGAATAAGGCCACGACAAGTCATCATATTATCTTCACGAGCCTGGTGTTCAGCCCTTTGTTCTTCAGTATCATTTGGTGTTGCAGCAGGCAAGGCAGACAGATTCTCATCAAGAACATAAAAGACCTTAACAGCGGATAAGAGGAATCTGATCTTGTCTTTCCATTTTGTAAAATTTGTGCCATCAAACTGATTCAATTTCCCAACATCATGTTGTGCCAGAATCTTCATGGTTGCATCGTTGATAGCCATGACTCAAAATCAACAGAGGAAGAAATATTTTATTTGAATTGTTAGAAATTTTCTGAAATTAGAGAGAAAACAAGACTTAGAGGCGTCAGTCTTTCTCAAATACAATATTGCTTGAGAAATCAAACAAGTTGTATTTGGGATACAACTAAGCCACTTAAGAACATCCAAGGAAGAAATAGAAGAATTGATTATATTTTCAAGGGAAAATCACGTCCTATTTATAAAACGTGAAACAACACAACCTCTGGAAACCGTCTCCTAATTAAAAGGTATCCATCAGATAAAAGACAGTTTTTGGTAGTTTATACCTATTCAATAGGTATAACCGAATTTTCTTTAAGGAAAATAAAAAATTAAGACTTAGAATTTCTTAAGTCATCAAGGCCCAAGTGCCCCAAGTGCCCTCATCAAAGACCAATAAAATTAGTCTATTGACCTAGGCCCATTAGTAGATAAACCAAGCCCAAATGGCCTAAATATCTACTAGATCACATGTTATCTAAAGATAACCTTTTAAAACACTTAAGCCTATATAAACCAATGGTCTTTGTATTCCCTTAGCAATGTGGGATTCATCCCACATCAACAAACTATATAACACATGCTACGTGAACAAATTAAAGGTTTAGTAACTAAAATATTTAATCTTACAAATATAAGTGTCTCAGTTGTTACTTCTCATAGTTAAGTGACCAAAATAGAAACTCAACTAAAGTTAAAGTAACTAAATTTGTATTGTATCATTTAATTAATACAGTCAAAGCAAACTAGGTGGGGGATTGGGATTGAACATATAATGTATGGTCAAATATGATCTCATCTATACGGCTTATTGCTCAAAAAGGCCCCTGAACTTACACAAAACGGTCAAATAAGCCCATGAACTTTAATTGCAGCCAAATAAGCCCATGAACTCTTAATAAAGACCAAATAAGCCCTTTTCTGATGGCTAAATGCTGAAATAAGGATTAAACGTTTCAAGATTTTCTCAAATAAGGATCAAATTACACAATTTCAACAAATTAGAATACATACTTAATATTTTTTTTACAAATTGAATACAATATAAGTTAATACTAGTGTGTGAGATATATATAAACTGAAAAACACACGATAACTTTATATCATATTACGTTTAATAAATTTATTTTGATTAATAGGGTTTGATTTTTAATTAACATGATAATATCATTTTTCTATCAAATTTAACGTGTACGCATGAGAAGCATTGGTTTTCATTTAAGGATTCCCTAATTTGTAAAAATTTGCTAATTACGTGTTTTAATTTGTTGGAATTGTGTATTTTGATCCTTATTTGAGAAAATCTTGAAACGTTTATAGCACGTTTGGTTCACTGTAACGAATTTGGCTGTAATTGAATAGCCAATTCGGTGGAAAAACAAGGGAAAAACAATGAAAGTGAATTGTTAATTCAGCAGTTTGGTTCAAGTGATGAATTGAAGTAATAGAAAAGAAATAAATACAAAAATATTGTTTTACCCTCAAATACCCTAATACTTATAAATTAAAAATAATTGTTTATTTTCTCTCCAAATCCAAATCAAACCCACGCCTCTTCCCCTCTCACCATCGACTTCCCATCTCCAATTTCCTTCTTTGATTTGTTTTGCTGGGCTTGCTCTCCGGCTTTCTTTGATTCAGCAACCATCTCCAGCTTCCCTCTTCCCCTCTCACCATCGGCTTTCTTTGTTTTCTGGGCTTTCTTCTACAAAAAATGATTTCTAACAGCATGAATATAATCAATTAATTTTCACACTAATCTGGGCTCCCTTTCCTTGTGATTTCAAGGGTGGTATGGGTTTGGCTCTTTAATTTATCTGACTTGGTTTTGCTAGGGGAGTGATTTTGAGGCTAGGTTGTTGGTTCTTTGGTGTTTTTCTTCAACCTTTCATCTTTGAAATTTATTTTTTCAAGAGATTTGAGGATGTATCAAAGGGATTTGAGGAGTTTTTGAGAAAAAAATGGGTCTAGATCTGGGTTTAGGGGAGTAGGAAGAGAGGTTCTAGAGTTTTGCAGAGAAGTTTGAGATTTTCCGGTGGTGGGGACGGTGGTGTTGGCGGCGGTGACGATGGTGGGCATGGTGGTCGAAAGAAGTTGGGTATGTTGTTCATAGTGTTCATGGTTTTAGGGTTAGTTTGATCTTTAAACAAGAGAGAGGAAAAGAAAAAAGTTGTTTCTAATAATAAAATATGAAAGGATTAAAAAGTCAAAAAAATTGAGAGCCAATTCGGTGATTCACCGAATTGCAAATCTTAACTTTTGGCTCTGAATTGCAATTACAGGACATGTTGTAATTTCAGGGGCCTTTTTGAGTAAGTTCAGGGGCCTTTTTGAGCAATAACGGGTCTTAGTGGGTAGCCGAATGATCAAAACTCTACTATAATAAGCAAGAACCGACAAGGAATATTGACAGAAATTAGAGAAATGGTTAATTTTCATTGAATTGTAATATATATATATATATATATATTTATAATATAATAATAAGTCAAACACAAAAATGAAAACAAATAATAACAAGGAATGAAATGAAATAAATCAAAAAAGAAGACAGAAGAAAAAAAAAAGAACCACTTTGCCTCGATATTTTTATATATTTTCAAAAAGCATGGTAGTCTTTTCAATTTTTCATTTTAAAGGCAAAGCTTATTTTAAATTAAAAGGGTTAAGTAAAAAGTTAAACAGAAATCAGATTTGGAAATTCTTTAGGTTTTCTTTTTGCAATAAATTCATTAGGTTTTAATTAGTGAAGTTTTAATGTTTTATCATCAACTTAACAATTTGATTTTTCTGGCCAAAAAAATAAATTTTGATTTTGATTTTATGGTTAATTGCTCAAATAAAGGCCTAACGTTTGCCAAAATACTTAAATAAAGGCCCGATCTTTTAATTTGGTCAAATAAGGGCGTAAAGTTATCAAAAATGCTCAAATAAGGGCCTGATGTCAATTTGGATGACGTCCTAACGTTATCGAAAATGCTCAAACAAGGGCCTAGCATCAATTTGGATGACGAATGAGAATTTTCGATGCCATGCCCTTATTTGAGTATTTTGGTAAATGTTAAGCCCTTATTTGGCCAAATTAAGAGATCGGGCCATTATTTGAGCATTTTGACAAACGTTAGACACTTATTTGGTCAAATTAAAATATCAAGTTCTTATTTGAACAATTAACCTGATTTTTATTTATCAAGTTTAAATTAAAAGAAAAAAAGATTGAAAGAATTATTTATAAGGTTAATGATATATATATATACATATATATATACATATATATATATATATGTATCCATGTAAGTATGTATATATTATTAGCTGTGAAAGAGGAACCTTACTAAGAAATCACTTGTACCGAAAGAAAAGAATTGAACTTTTCTCTTTGTGCCCTTTTTGCCTTTGATTATTCACTTTCACTACTTTATTTTTATTTTTTAAAATGACAACTTCATATATATGTTCCATATATTCATGCAGAACTTAGACTCCAAGAACTCACATGTGGCTAAAGTACAATGAGAATGACCCACAAACATATAAATTTTGTAGCCAATCAGGTGCCTTTCATTTTTTTTTAACAAGTACTAATATACTATAAAATAATAATAAATAATATTATTCTTATATAAAAATAATAACTTAAAAATTAAATTAAAGTTTAAACACAAACACAATATTGAGGTGATGATTTAAGCCACATTGCCACACATTGCTACAATCATTATAAATTAGATCTCAAATTTCACAATCATCTGATTAAATGCATATATATATATTAATTAAACATGCCGCCTAAATAAAAGTGGTCCCTTTGGAGTTTTGGCCATTTGGGGTTTGCCCAAAAAGCTACTCCATATATATATAGGCATATATATTTTTGAGAGAATAGGCATAATAACATATTAGTATATAATAATATAATATATAATTTTAACTTTAAAGTTTAAACATTTATTTTAGATTATATGTATAACATTGCCTTGTTATGTTTTTTCTTTTTTTCTTGATTGCCTTGCTAGTTGTTATGTTGAGTTGAATGAGTTCGATATTCATTAAATAAAGTCTCGAATTTGAATATTGTAAATGCATAGAATAATTATTGAAAAAATTTCATTTAATTGGAATCCAATACAAATCGACTTATAATTAATAGAAATCAATACTAGATCTATAAGTTAGATTTGTAATAAATTTTTCTTTTAAAAAAAAACAATTTCAAATCATATTTTGAATAAAAAGTGCTTTTATTTTCTTATTGTTTGGGTAAAAGCTGTAAAACACCTAGAGAAATTATGAACATCACAATTCACAAATATTTAAAGGCACATTTTGTAAATAATTTGGCATGGGTGATCAATAATCGTGAAATATTTTATCACAATTCATGAATTGATTGAAAGGTCCATTTGGCATGGGTGATCAAATATTTAACGATATATAAGTAATAATATTTAT
Organism: Corchorus olitorius; assembly: GCA_001974825.2. Taxonomy (NCBI): domain Eukaryota; kingdom Viridiplantae; phylum Streptophyta; class Magnoliopsida; order Malvales; family Malvaceae; genus Corchorus; species Corchorus olitorius. Next base: position 20,150 of record AWUE01015795.1, on the reverse strand, counting down.
TTAATTCAACATATATATATATATATATTATATATGACAAAGATGAGAATATACAAATCTAATCAAATACTTACTATATAGAAGGTGAGAGTGAGATAACAAAAAGAATTGCTACCTAAATTAGTTGAACCAAAAGTCATATCGTCTAATAGACAAGAAAATTGTTCATGTTATTTCAAAGAAAACCCCATCCAAACTAATTTCCAAAAGAAATCCCAAAAATGAAAAACGTGCCAACATGAAATATTTGAGAACGAAGAAGTTGCCTTGCTTACGAGTTATTTCCATGCCTTGCTTAAATCAATTAATTAATTGAAAGCAACATTTTCCTGTTTTATTATTCACATGCATGGTCTACACGGGCTAAACACAGATCTAAACAAATATACTTATATTTTTATATATGCATACATATAATCAATTTATGTACGAATTAAGACTCAAAATCTAGAAATTCCTTTTTTAAAAAAAAAAAAGAAAAAAGAAATCTTCAAATTCAATATGTTAAAGGGTTATTCTTTTAAACTTTTTTTTGAAAGTCGTTAAAGTGTCAAAAGTTTTATAAAAATGATTTTCGAATTAGAAATTTGCATGTGGGAGGCAGGGAGGTTAACGTATTATCTAATTCTAACACAATATACTTATATCATCATGTTAAATGTTAGTAATTAATTATAATTTACGAATAATTTTATTTTATTATATTCCGAAATGGTCATCGGGCATTTGGCCTGATGGTAAAATGCTGGACTCTTAGTTCCAGTATACCTGGGCCATATGAGGTCTTGGGTTCTACTCTCACGGAATGTGAGTTTTCTTTATAATCTATTTGTTTTTGTATTAATTAATATGTTGGTAGTTATAGATGAAATTAGAAATTCGGCAATTTTATTTGATTTATGTACGTTTCAATTTGTAAATTAGGAAGCCAATATATTAGTACATTCTCTAGCTAAGATTGAGTTGGATAATCGTGTGGTGCGGGACTATTCCTCCCGACGTTTGTAATCTCTGATTATTGATTAATAAAAGTGATTATTCTAAAAAAAATTATATTCCGAAATGGCATAAAAAAAATCCTTATCTTTTTCACTTAGGACAAATAAATCCCATATGTTTTTTTCCAAAAAAATCCCTTTCCTTTCAAAACTATGCCAAGTTAGTCCCTTTTGAAGGGCCGTGACTAACAACGTTAACTTTTCTTATGTGGCCAATCCACGTAAGCTGGCATGCGGGTGTCGCATGCCATGTGGACATCTTCCCATTTTTTAAATATTTTATTTGGAGGTCCCATATGTCACATGAGCTTTTTGCGTCAACAAAGGTAACAGCCGTTAGTCACAGCCGTCCAAAATGGACTAACTTGACACACTTCGGAAAGGAAAGGGATTTTTATAGAAAAAATGAGGGATTTATTTGTTCCAAATAAAGATAAGGGAATTTTTGGTATTTAAGCCATTCCGAAATGAACCAAATTGAATAGAAGAATAATTCCATCCATATAGTATTCTATTGGTGCAAACTGCAAATTACAATCTTTTCCCATCGTGAGAAGTGACATTATATTGAACAAATTAAAATTTGATAATAATGTATTAAAATAATCTTCTTCGTGCATCAGCAAGATCTCAAAACGAAACTTCATTGAGATCGAATATGGTGTTATTCCCAAAACATAAAATAAAATAAAATAATTTTGGAAACGTGATCCCTTTATAGAGAACAACTCTGACCTCCCCCACAACAAAAGAAAAGCAAAATGTAATGATTTCTTCAAATAATTTAATTTATTTATCGGTAAAAAATTAAATTACGTGCTTAATTTTCTTCATTCCTCTCAAATCCTTCTTGCTTTGCATTTTGGTGGTCAATTTTCGTCATCGCCGCCACTTAATGGGGCTGACGACTGACGACTTCGGTCCAAGGTGTCCTCCGTCGTCATTGGGGTTGAAGCAATCGAAAGAAAAAAGCTTTTAAAAAAAAAGGTAATTAAATAAAAGAAAAGAAGAATAAATAAAATGAAAAATAAGAAAAGTAACAAGTTGTCAAGTGCATGTTAAATAAAAACATGCAAACAACTCATCAAGCACGCACAAAGCTAAAAAGTTCGAATTGCGCTACTCATCAACCCTAACATCAATCAGAGTTAAACAAGTGTTAATTTATTTTTATTATGAATGGTAATCATAGAGATATATACTATAATCTAATAATTAATTTATTGATTAATTAATTATAATTACTATTTGATAGTAATAGTGATGTATATAAAAGGGTGTTTGATGTTTGAAGGTTGCTTGCACTATATGGTTTAATATACCAGGTGTAATGTAAATACTCTCACCACCTGTGTTTCACTCTTTCATTTCCTAGTTTCTTTACAATTTATTTCATTATTATCGTACCAATATCTACACATGCTATTAATTTTTAATACAAGATAGTGTCATTTTCCTAATGCAAATTAAACTCTAGGTATTAAGTATATATGTACATTTGATTCTCACAATTTGAAATCAAGTTACATCATATCTTAAGTAATAGAAAAAGTTATCTAAAAAAAAGTAATAGAAAAAGTATATCAATAAAAATCATTTATATTCTTTAATTCTTTTAAAAGAAATTACTATATATATTGCTGGGCGACAAAAATTGGGTAGAAGGTAGGATTACTAGTGTATCTAATTTCAAATTAAAGACTAGACTTTTCTAACAAGCCATTAATTTGAAGTCTAAAAAGAATATAAAAATAGTCATGATGTTTCTATTTTCCTCTCCTATAGTTCTCGTTTTATTTTGGTTTTGGACTATCAAAATTACTAATGCTGTCTAATTAACATGATCAATCCACCTAATTTCACTCTAAAAGCTACGAGTAATAAAAATCACAAGTTTCAAAGGTTACTAATAATTACATTAAACTTCGATTTGTTTAAATTAAGTCGAACTGTGTGTATCTATTCGTGATAAAACTTGGAACCTAATACACTTAAATGGAAATATAACAAGTATCCTACATGTTATTCAAGTATTATATTTTTCTTGACCTTTTGACTAAGATCAAGTGTAGTATATGTTATTATCGCAGTGTAAATATTGTCCAAGTATATCATAAGTAAGGTTATTTTAGTCACTTCTCGTTTCTAAACAAAATTCTAAAGAATTTAAAAAAAAAGGGTAAGTTATAATTAGTATAGTAAATTAAAACATTCTTCCGTCAAAGTTTTTATTTACCGAACCAACACCAACGGCCAGTTCCCATACTTCCATTATTATAAACAAAAAAAAAATATTTATATATTTTTTTGTGCAAAAGAATAAATATATTTATTGTATGATGTAGTACTATATAAATAGTTACATTACATGTCTTCTTAAACTGTTGCTTGACGCCACCCAAAAAAACAACCAAACCACCTTATAATCTCTCTCTCTCTCTTTCTTTCTTTACTTTCAATCAGATTTTTCTCTTTCTCTTTCTCTCTCTCTCAGCTACCAGCTACCCACTCTTCCTTCTATGGACACCGTCGCAGACAATCACAGCCCTTCTTCTTCTTCTTCCTCGGACGTCGATGGCACGCCGCGTGGAGCAACCTCCGCCGTCCACCGAGCTCTACAGTTAATCCAATCAGACGACTTGGATTCCAAGCTGCAAGCCGCTAAGGAAATTCGCCGCCTCACTAAAACTTCCCAGAGATGTCGCCGGCTTCTAGCCGACGCTGTTGTCCCACTCGTTTCCATGCTCCGACTTGACTCACCTGAGTCCCACCACGAGTCCGCCCTTCTCGCGCTCCTTAACCTCGCCGTTAAAGATGAAAAGTACGTTTCAGTTAACCCCTTTTTTTTCTTTATGAAAAACCAAATTCGCAATTATAGTAGTATTAAATATACTGAATTTCGTAACGTGGTTGCTTAACAACATTTTTAGTAATTCTGGGCTTTTTTTTGGAATTAATTAAGTTTAATGATTTTGGATAATTATCGGGAAATGAAATTGAATTTTCAACTTTGTAGTGGATTCATTGTCACGTTGATTATTCTTTATTACTTTAGACTATAGATGTTTCTCTTTACTTTTTTTTTCACTTTAAAAAGATAGTCTATAATTTTTTAGTATTTTAATTTTTCACCTTCGGTTTAGGAATTAGAGGCAAAAAGATTCTTAATTCTTATATATATTCTCTTTAACTTATTTTCATTCAAATTGCTTTCTTTTTCATTTTCCTTTTTAAGCCATCAAATGGTTGATTGCGTTGTAATAGAATATTCATCGAGCATAAAATTTAAATTATATTTATTATTTATTAAATAATTCCAAATATTTTGGACCCTGCAAATTATATAATTGCAGGCATTAGTAGTAACTTTTTTTAAAATTAATTTTTCCTTGTATCGACGCCGACCAAAAAAATTCTTAATAACTGGATAAAGATTGGGCACTTGGGTTGTTGAGTCACGTTATTTTTCACTTTTAATTATAGTTTAATAAAGTAAGTGAATTTTGGGATTATTCTTGAATAAACTTTAGAAAGAATTAGATGCTTCGTTTTATGGTTGGAACTTGGAAGTCCATTTTTATTTAATTAATAATTAAATTTGAAAAGTGTAGTTGTTCTGTATTTTCACATGTTTTTCCTTTTCTGTTTTCAAACTTTTTTTTTTTCTATTATCTTCTCTTAGAAGTTATCATTTTCCCATCATGAATGTGTTCGGTGATGAAGAAATATACTATCTGCTTTCTGCAAAAGAAAAGAGAAACTATTTTTTTATTTAATTTATTTACCATGTTTTCTTTTTGGGGATTTTCCCTTTTTTCTAAAACAATCCTTGAAAGTATAATTTGTTTACTTTAAGATCAAGCAACCCAATGGGGATCAACCAATGACTTCCAGGCTAGTAATTCTTAATTAATTATTAAATACTTTCATTGGTTAATTAATTTAGTTCCTTATTTTTTATGGTTTTTTTGATTGATAATCCTAGATTAATAAAGACATGAGTCTTAATTTAAGTCCAATCTGATAAATGTAATTTGAATTTGATTACTTTACTTTGGCATGATCCTTGAGATGTTCATTTTTCATTTTGTAGCTGCTTTATAGTGCTAAAACTGTTAAATTTATGATTTCTCAAGTTGACATTATTTGGTGTTCTGAATAAAGAGAAGATATAATTATATTGTTGTTATGTTGCAGGAATAAGATCAGCATTGTGGAAGCAGGTGCCTTAGAACCAGTTATAAGCTTCCTTCATAATGAGAATTTAAACCTACAAGAGTATGCAACAGCAGCTTTGCTCACTCTATCTGCTTCTGTCAACAATAGGCCGATTATAGGGGAATCCGGCGCCATTCCTTTGCTTGTAGATATCCTTAGACATGGAAGCACACAAGCCAAGGTTGATTCTGTAATGGCTCTTTCCAATCTCTCAACACATCCTGAAAATTTTACCATCATTCTTGGAACCAGTCCCATCCCCCCCATAGTTAATTTACTGATTACCTGTAAAAAATCTTCGAAAACAGCCGAAAAATGCTGTTCTCTGATAGAATCCTTGGTAGGTTTTGATGAAGGAAGAACATCATTGACAGCTGAAGATGGTGGAGTGTTAGCAGTCGTTGAAGTGCTCGAAAATGGCACATTACAAGCTAGAGAACACGCTGTTGGGGCACTACTGACAATGTGTGAGAGTGACCGATGTAAATATAGGGAACCAATACTTAAAGAAGGTGTAATTCCTGGATTACTTGAGCTAACAGTGCAAGGAACACCCAAGTCTCAGACAAAAGCTCAAACCCTTTTGCGGTTACTGAGGGATAGTCCATACCCGCGATCCGAGCTTCAACCTGACACATTAGAGAATATTGTTTGCAATATAATTTCGCAGATCGATGGAGATGATCAATCCAGTAAGGCAAAGAAAATGCTGGCTGAGATGGTTCAAGTTAGTATGGAACAGAGCTTGAGACATTTACAGCAAAGGGCTCTGGTTTGCACTCCAACTGATTTGCCTATTAGTAGTAGTTGTACTTCTGAAGTTTCCTCAAAATGATTGCTTCTGTTTTACTGCTTAATTTTTCCCACTTTTCTTGTGTTGCTTGTTACATAAAATTTTCCTTTGGTAGAAATAACATATAGTGAAAAATGCCAGTCCAGGCCGTTTGTGGTGGTACCGGTATCGGGTGACTGGTGAAAGTGTTAATAAACTGGAAATTATACAAGGTTTGTAATTGAGAGCATATGTAGTTACTGGTTTGCTTTGTAAAGAAACTGTTTCATGAAATACTATATTTTTATAGTCAATGAAGTTTCCTTTTCTCCATTTTTCTCATGATTTATGATTTGATTGAAGTAAACATATTCAAAACACCAGAAAAGAGAGTTCAAAACCTGGCTCTGACATCTGTCACCAAACTACTTCCAACATGCCTTAATGTTGACAGAAAATCAAGTGAATGTGTAAAATTAGGTTTGATATGGTACTAACTACTACTAACTTTGGTTAAATGATTTTGGACCATAGGGTGTAATTTTTCTCAAATTTAGGCCTAACGGATGTTGGCTCGATTCTCTCAAGGATCGACCTTAGTGGTAGAGGTTCGAATCTGTATGGAGTAAACATTTTTAAGAGAGATCTCCGTTTCAATGCCTGACAGTATCTCGAGAGATTAATCTCTCATCATAAAAAAGTGAGGGGATACTTTAAAGTAGCGCAATCTTTTTATTATTACATTAGAATCTTATGTTTCGACCATCGGAAATCGTTTGTCAGTGATTAATATTGAAATCGTTATCATCATTATTCAGTACAGATCAATTTCGCATTCGTACGTGGCGAATTATTGCTTTCGTATAGGTCAGGTAACAGGCTAACATGGACATGGAAATAATTCATTCAACCTGTTACCCTGAATCTGAGTTTTGATTGGAGATGGGGCGGCTTTCAGTTGAATGAAGAAGAAGGGATCAAGTCAGCATCAATCCAATGTTTGTTGAATTGATATTTGCTTCCATGGTGAGTGTCAATTATAACTCAATTACTTGCTGAATTTATGAATTGAAAATGATGTTGTCTCGTTTCAACTTTCCAACTAATGGAGGAGGACAAGTAAAGTTAAATTAAATGGTTGGAAATTCCCATTCAAAGTGGATGGCAATTTTTCCCTGTTTTTGCAAACTTTTTGTCTTTTACGGACGTCCTAACATTTTTCAACTACAGTTTCAACTTTCAATGCCCAAAAACTCACCACCAAATTAAACCGTTAATGCTTCAATCAATGAGGTTCAAACTTCAAACCAATGGATTAGACACCAACCACGTATATATATTACTCCATACACTAAAAATCAATTTGGGAAACTTCCGAGAAAAAGGATAAGTTAAGTTATCTTGTGTGAAAAGGCAAAAAAAGGAAAGATTAAGAACTATAGACTTGATGTAGGATGAACACCTAGTGGTTATGGTTAAAGTTTGAGACTTTTTAAGGGAGATTTCGAATTCGAATCTTAAAATGCACGGAGTGGGATTTGGAATAAAAAAAGGGTTGCTTCTTATTATGTAACTCATCTCAATATTATGTTTATTAGTAGAAAAAAAAATGATGATTAGAAACAATATTTTTTAAACCAGACCGGTAATGGAACCAGTCAACGGTTTGACCAGTCTGATCGATTCGACCGTCGATCCGGTCTGATAAGGGCATTTTATGGAAATTGTTGATATTTTACCTTTTAAATATTATATAAGATATATATATGTCACATAATAACATCTGACGCGGTGGCATAAGTGTTTTCTCCTTTGAGACAAGTTTTGAAAACAATGGTTAGAAGTAAGAACTTACTATTCATAAACGTGGAAATGAAAACCATCTCTTTCGTGTGTGTTATAATGGTATTTAAGATTGTCAAGATTTAATCTCTGATCACTGAGACTATATAAAAGTTCTAACCCTCTACCATTAGAATGGATGGCTAGCTTCTTTATATATTTAACCTTTGATCGATGGATCTTAAGTACTTGAAGTTTTTGGGGATTTGAATCCGATTGTGGGTCAAAAATTAAGTGTTGGGCTTATATTAGGCAAAAGTATGGGAAAGGAGGCCCTTCTCTAGTGCAAGATGACTAGGTGACCAACCCTCCCCAAAGAGTCATGAAGGTCTCTTAGCTAGCTAGTTAGGTCATGGACCTTCAAATCCAAGGATCCATTGACTTTGTACTTTCTATTAGCCTTGGCCTTCGCTAATTTTTATATGTTGCTAATCAACTTAATTAAACCAAAGTAGAAGTACATTAATTTTGTGAATTTGCGTGAACTAACCTAGCTTTAAAGTAAGTTATAAGGTGAACTTAGGCAATGGACCTTCCTAAGTCGCCCACTTAATTAAATTTTAATTTACTGTTATTGAAATTTTTTTTTGAAGTAGTATATTGTTATTGAAATTTTATTATCTAACAAACAAGAAGGGGACTTTGATAGGAGTTTTTGTTGATTTGTACTACCAAAATTGCTCTGACCATAATTTGCGCAATTTCATTATAACTGCTCCAACTTTTAATTTCCTAAATCTCCAAGAAAAACTAGATTATATATCCAAAAATCCACTTCGACATTATCTTCAAACCAATCCTAGACTACTTCAAACCTTAATTATCCATCACTTCTCTTAAACCTCCCATATCCTTTGCTAATTTTTTAAAACCCACTTTCATTACTTAACTATGTTTGCAAAAACTGACAATAATATTGAAGAAGAAGATCAACAAGGAATCTCAAGGATGGAACAAGGTCTTCCTACTGCTGCAAATAAATCTGATGAAACCAATCTTTGTACTTCAACTTCACTAGTAACCACAATGCAAAAGGTCAAAAATCAGCAACTCCAACTTTGGATTTTTTTTTTATAATTTTTTTTTTGTATTTACTATTTTTTTTAACCTTTGATCAGTTGATTGCTGAGATTGTTGGTACTTACTTCGTAATATTTACCGGTTGCGGCGCGGTGGCGGTGAATAAAATCTATGGATCAGTCACATTTCCAGGCATTTGTGTAACTTGGGGTCTAATTGTCATGGTCATGATCTATTCAGCTGGCCATATTTCTGGGGCTCATTTCAACCCTGCTGTTACTATCACTTTAGCCATTTTTCGGAGATTCCCACTCAAACAGGTAAAATTATTATTATCTTTAGCTAGTTTCCCTTGATCATTATAAGCGTTTGGTTTGAAAGATCTTTTGATTTATGAGCATAAAAGAAAACCTGCTCCTATCGGTGCGAATGAAATTTTCACTAAAATAGTACAAAATTTTCACTGCAGAGGAGATATATATGGTGGGAATGTCATTCCCGCCTACCTGAATAAATCATGAACCAATCATGAACCAAACGGACAAGACTTTGGGCAAAAGGCCAAAGCCTCAAATTCCACTAAACACCCTTATAAGAACACAAGTAATTAATTTTTAATTGTTATTTATTTTTATGAAATTTTAGGTTCCATTATACATTGTAGCTCAGCTGATGGGATCCGTACTTGCTAGTGCAACATTAGCTTTGGTGTTTGATATAACACCTTCGGCCTATTTTGGAACCGTACCAGTTGGCTCTAATGGCCAATCTTTTGCTGTAGAAATCATCATCTCCTTCCTCCTCATGTTTGTAATCTCCGGCACCACCACCGATAATAGAGGGGTACATTTTTTTTTTGGTTTAACATTTGAGAATAATGGAGAATTGATTTGTTATAATTAATGCATAAATTGACTCAAATTTTAGTGAATATGTATCATTTTGGTTCATCAGGTTGGAGAACTAGGAGGAATAGCTGTTGGAATGACTATTATGTTGAATGTCTTTGTTGCCGGGTAATCTTTAATTCCACTTCTCCATTATGCATTTTAAGGAAAAATCGAATTTGGTTGAATGTATAAATCTCGAAAATTATATACATGCACTTATCATTGAGTCAAATGTTCGGATGTCACATAGGAATTTGACCACCAATAGAAAGTTTTGATATAATGTTTTATATTTTATAATGCTCACTTTTCATTTTCTATCCTACTAAGTGGATATATTATATAGGTATTACTACTTTTTTTTATATATATGTTGAAAAAAAAATTAGAACAAATTTGAAGGAAAATTATGAATGTGATGCAGGCCAGTTTCAGGAGCTTCAATGAACCCTGCAAGGAGTATTGGGCCAGCACTTGTTAAGCATGTGTACAAAGGACTTTGGGTGTATATAGTTGGGCCAATTATTGGGACTATTGCAGGAGCATTCACTTATAACCTAATGAGATTTACAAATAAATCTCTTCGGGACTTAACCATGAAAAGCCCCCAATAATCGCTTATCTTTGAATTAATCTTGAGTATTATGTCTATGAATTTGAGGTTGTTTAACTAAGAATTCTACTGTAATTAAATAAGATCAGTTAGTATTTATATTTAATTACTTATTTATTAGTGTATTCGCTTGGCAGGAACAATAGAACCTTGCAAGCAGTTGAGTTTTCTTCATATGTCATATCTCAAATGATTGAATATAATGATCCTCTTTGGATATTTTTATGTTAAATTCGTATATCTTGCTCCATAACATTATCATATATATATGGTTTTGAGCACTAAATTTTGTTTTTTTTTTTGGTAAAACTAAATTTTGTTTTTCGAACTCTTAGTTTAAAATAAAACTTGATTCAACCACTAAAACTAGGTTCTGTTTGTTAAATTAAGTATTGAATTTAATACTGAATTTGTGGTGAAAAAACTGTTTGATAAGTTACTTAATTTGAAATGTAAGAAAAATATTTTTGTTGATATTTTTGTATGAAAATATTTCAAAAATACATTGGTAACAATTAAAAAAGGAAAGAATTATTGATAAAAGGTAAGAACATAACATTAATGTTTGAATCTTTCCATAAATAATATTATTGAATAGAAAAAGTAACATTAGACCTATTTTTTATTTTCAATGTGTTTTCATTGAAAATTTTAAATTAAGTGATTTTCTAACCTTAATTATCAAACGCATTGAAAAAATTAAAGCATTGAAAATTTTCATTTTCAATGGTTTGAAAATTTTCAATGGTTTATCAAACAGCCCTAAGAGTCCATTACTCTACCTTCCAACAAGTAAATTTGATGTTTAATTGAATGGTAAAAAAAAAAATTCATCATTAAAAAATAATATATGATTCTCAATATTTTCTCTTCCCCTAAATTGGATTTGGGCCATTTTGCCTCTATCATTAGTTTGGGGTAAGCATCCTCTTTGTTTAAATCTTATTTCTCCTTTTATTATTGGCCCAAAAATATCTACTTTCTCAAATAACCAAAACGACTTCCTGCACTGTCGTTTCTTATTTCTGCTTCATCTCTTCTTCCTCTCTTTCAGACTTGCAGTCAAGAGCCGATGAAAGCAGCCATCGCAACTTGTTGGAAAACCCGACACTCGTAAAACTCCAACCACCAAACACGGAACAAAACTCAATAACCCAGTTCTTTAACAGGTAAAATCTTTTTGATTTTGAGTTTTAATTTACCTCATTAATCTAAGTTCTAAATCTTATTTCGGCTTCTTGCTCGCTTGCTTTTAATAGGTTTCATAAATATGTCATTTTTATTTGAATTTTGCTCAAATTTATACTAAATTATGAAATTATTTGAATCTTCCACGGCTTCTTTGTTCAAGTTTTCAACAGCAATTCATCTCCAGCTCAATCTCGTGTTTGAAACAAGGTTAGATGCTTTTAGAGTAGATTTCAAGAATCCTTTTTTACTTCAATCCAAATAAGTCATATTGTCATAGATATTTGATTAGCAAAATGGTGAATTTTCTTACTTTTTACTAGCCTAAAACAGAGAGACTTTGTAATGAAAAAACGAAATCTCAAATACTAAAAACCAGCTAAAAGCACTTTCTTAACCAAGTTTCATGCCTCAATTTATGCGTATGGTTACTATGGTTTTTAAACAAGTTATGAATTTCTATCTGTTAGTAAAGATACTTTTATATGTTATTTGTATTGGTTGCAAGGTGTTTGATGCAATGTAAATTTAGCAGGATCTATTCCAATGGCGTTAAGGGGTTACTGGAGATCATACAGCTCAAAGGTAGACCTAAAGAAGATGAGGCCGATGATACTCAAAAGAATAGAGAATCGAGCTAAGGATTATCCAGTGCCTGGAATGATCCCAGTGGCCCAAGAGGTCCTCGAGGCCAGAGCGCTCCTCATACGAGGAGTGTCAATCCTTGTGAAATTATTCCCTGTCCATGCGTGCAAGTAAGTCTCTCCTTCAATTCCTCTGTTCAAATAGACAAATACACCCTTAATCCAGTTTCACCTCATTTTAACATATATGGATCATGGAAGTTAATTTTACCTTTTCCTAGATTTATCTGCTAGAATAGGTGCATCAAAGACTTCTAGTTGGGGTGACAAGTGATAACTTGTTAAGAGAAAGGCTTTAAATACATTAGAATTTTCAAGTCTTGCCCTCAAGTTTATTGGTAGACTTGTGTTTAAATGCTAGCATTGTCTCGAGATGGATCTTGGCAATCCTCTCGCCAGTCTAGTGCTTTCCTCTGAGGATGCAATCGCAGGGACCTTATATACTCTGATTTGCTAAGAGTAAAACTGTGTCCTAAGGTAACGGAATTGCAGCCTTGACTCCACCTTGACGTTGTAAAATGCCATTGCCATTGTAGGGTAAAAGACTCTGAAGACAGCAGAATCTGACTCATTTAGCCGTCCCTGATGTTAGGCTTTCCTGCTTTGCTTGCTCTCTGTGTAAATTATCTCAAGATGATTGTATGCAACTTTTTAATAAAAATAGTTGAATTTTTGTTTAACACACGAGTTATATTTTGCACAAAAATATTGTCCTAGAATTTGGACTAGATATACAAATTTTGTTTATTTTAGTCAGTGAAATCTATTATGACATGAATTTTTTTCCGCCTGTTACTATAAATACGAGGGTTTTTTGGCCTCTATTGAGGAAAATGTTATTGAAGTAACAAATTGCAATTTGATCGTATAAACCTTTGCAGGTTCTGTCCAGAAGTATATATTGGTGAGAAAGGTCATTTAATCAAAACGTGCTGCGGATACAGGCGCATTGGAAATAGTCGGGTTCATGAATGGGTCAGTGGTGGTGTAAAAGATATACTTGTTCCTGTAGAAGCTTTTCATCTGCACAGCATGTTCCAAGGTGTTATCAAACATGACCAAAGATTTGATTTCAAACGTGTTCCTGCGATTGTGGAGCTATGCTGGCAAGCAGGGGCTCATGTAAATGATGAAACTTTGAACTCTGGTTCATTAACTGCAGATGAAGATTATGGTGGTGTCAGTGGCATTGAATCTTTATCACATGAAGATTTAAGAGTGATAGCAAATGGCACATTGAAGGCATGGGAGACACTTAGAACTGGTGTTCAGAGACTGCTATTGGTCTATCCAGCAAAGGTCTGTAAACATTGTTCTGAAGTTCATATTGGGCCATCTGGTCATAGAGCTCGTCTTTGTGGAGTATTTAGATATCAGAGTTGGCGTGGAGCCCACTTTTGGAAGAATGCAAATGTTGATAACTTGGTCCCACCAAATAATGTGTGGCGGAGACGGCCTCATGATCCCGTAGTTCTTTTGGATGAAGGTCGGGACTATTATGGGCATGCACCGGCAGTGGTTGATCTGTGTTCACAGGCAGGTGCTGTTGTTCCAACAAAGTATTTATGCATGATGAAAGTGAATGGTTTAACTGCACCTCGTTCAAGCTAAACCTCAAATGGTGTTGGTATCAAGGTATGTCATTGAAGGCACTTTAAGGTGCAGAGATTTTGTAGACCGTCTATGTGGGCTATATTCTCATCTCACATAGTTATAGAGTTTTTCATGTATATCTTCATTTGTTTCATTATATTTTTCTTGCATCAACAAATTTTGTATTTTGTGGATGATCATAATGAGTAATAACATAATAAATATGTTAATATAAACAGGAAATCAGTTGTATGTTGCATCTCCACATATATTGAATTTTTAGTATATCATCATTCTCAGGTCATGTTGCCCTTCTCAAATCCATTAGCTAAACTTTTTTCACAAACACATAGTTTATAGTCATATGCACATGCACATGCACATACCCTTTCTCCATTTGCTTGTTAATATTGATAAATCTACTACTGGCATTGCCTTATTTCTGGTTAATATGATGAGGTGGGAAGAATTTTTATGGTATATGTACAAGTTAACCTTGTTTGAGCCGGGTTTGCCCACTATGAGGGTAAAGCTCTCCCAATAATAGTTTTCTACATTCGATACCTTGCTTAAGGGGAACAAGTGCCAAACCACTTGAACCGAGGTGGGAAGATAGCGAAGTTAATTTTTTTCCCATTGTGCATATATGCATATAGTAAAAATAACTTTTTTTTTCCTAAAAATAAGCTTAACAACATGATTAATCTTCTTCCTTTCATTCAAACTATGTTAATTCCGAACAAAGAAAAACTGTGATCAAATGCCTAAAACCTCGGCTAGGTGAAAACATGACTAAAATCCGATTCACCCTCAGGTGGCCCTAAGGGGAGATTGAAAAAGAGATAGATGTGACATCCATCCTCCACTCCACAATCAACTAGAGTAGCTCCATCTTCTTGATCAATCACCACCCGACTTTCATCATCGCCAATCATCAACATCATTCGATCTTCCGGCAAACTCTGCTGCGTCGCAATCTCTTTCTTCAGATCCCCAAGTGTAGCATCGTCGCCAACTTCAACATTGAAGAGGCTCCCTGTCAAAATCTCCACCACCACCTTCATCTTATAGCTTCCTTTGCTGTCTGTATCTCTGCCATTCTCACAAGAAAACGAGTAAGGAAAAAGGAGAAATTCAAGACAAATTACATGATTTTTTTTTTTTTGAGGAAACAGATTAATTACATGAGCTGATTCATGATTGAGAGGTGTTCACGTTAGCTACATTCTAGCTAGTTAGTTTTTAGCATGCTTATGATATGACAATAACTTAAAATTCTCTCTCCCATACATGTAGGAAAAGTGAAAAAAAAAAAATCTTGGGATTTCATTGAATTGGATATATACATGTAATCTAAATGATTACCTTATACGGATAATAAATAAATAAAATCAACTGATATTATTATGGATAAAGATCCGATTATCTTAACGATATTTATTTAATTATAATGATTTGATTAGCACCCGAGATTTTGATAAAGCAAGAGACACAACACAAGTGACTCCCGAATTCGATTTGTGAATTCAGAAAACTACCATAAAACCTTTTACTATGTTAGATTTACTTGTAAATCACTAAAAGAGATGAGGATTAAAATACTTAAAGGTTCTCACAAAATTATATGTACTCCTAGTTATAAAATTACTGAAGAACAATTAACAACAAGAGACAATAACAAGAGAGAACAAGAAAATATTTCCTTACCAAAGAGAGGGGGCGAATATGATCGATGAACCTTAAGAGATGAATTATTGTATTAACAAGAGTGGGTGACTCTCTTTTTATAATGGGAGTCCTCTTACAAACCCTAGAAATTAAGATAAATTTTCAGAGTAACTTGCAACTTAAGTAATCATAAAGTAATTTCCAAGATAAGTAATATTTTTTCATAATAATTCCGACCATCTTAAATCGAGTTACATCACATCATATGCCATATAAATTATAAGCATGTGTATAATTTTTAGGAAAATATATTTATTTATTATGAATAATTATCAATTTTTTTTTTGGGTACATGGAATGATTATTATCAACTTAAACCAAACAAGAGAGTAATATGTTTTCTTAGTTCTGAGTTCAACAGTAAAATAAAATCTAAAGAAACCAAACATAAAATAAAAGGTTGAATTTCGAAACAATGGTCCAAAGTCCAAACGCCAACGTAGGAACTGGCGAACTGCACGTGCTTTGAATTTACACTGTACTTTGCAGTAGCAAATAGCAACACTCACAAAAGATTAAAAAAATAAAAATTAAAAAAATAAAAAAACGAAGAAAAAAAGAACAAATCTTACTCTTCCACGAAGTTAAGTTAACAATACCGAGTAAGGACGAAAAAGAAAATAAAAATCTGAAATTCATTGAATTATTTGGACTACAAAAGACTGAAAACAGAAAAGGGGAAACCTTTTTTTCATTTGAATTATTTCTTTCTCTGAATTTAGAAACCCTAAACTTTGAATGGAAGATCCCTTGGAGAGCTTAGGATCGGAGACAGCGATGGGATTAGAGTCGACGATCAAAGAAGACCTCTGCATGGAGATCGATCCTCCGTTCAAAGAAAACGTCGCCACTGCCGAGGATTGGCGGAAGGCTCTCAATAAAGTTGTTCCGGCCGTCGTCGTCCTCCGAACAACTGCTTGTCGTGCTTTTGATACTGAAGCTGCCGGTGCCAGTTATGCTACTGGTTTTGTTGTTGATAAGAAAAGAGGAATTATTCTCACTAATCGCCATGTGGTCAAACCAGGTTGACTTCCTCATGAGTTTATTACTATTATTTTCTTTGAAATTTTGTTTCTTTAACCTGGTTTAGAATTTTGCTTGATGCTTTTGTTACTTAATTCTGTTTGCTCCTTGAAATAAACAAAGATTCTCAGTAATAAATATTCGAATAAATAAAAAATTGAACATTTATGAGAAAAACAGATGATTTTACTATTGTATGGATCGAATTTTGTTTGAATGTGGGTTGCATTTTTCCTATATGCACGTTTTTAATAGGATAGTGATCTTGTTTATATTTCTCCCCCCAAGAAATTTAGAAACTCATTTGTGAATGAATATCTGTGTTGACTTTTTCAGGGCCTGTTGTTGCTGAAGCAATGTTTGTTAATCGAGAAGAAATTACTGTGCATCCTATATATAGAGATCCGGTGAGTGAGCTCTTCTTTCAGTGGAAATTTTGTTTGTTTGGTGATTCATTTCATTCTGAGTGTAATTTAATTCATTATTATGCCACTAGGAATTTTTTGGACATGACGTTTTTAATGTATTAATTGCAATGTGCATGCTTTTGGTTATTGTCCAAGGAAGACTTAATTTTTGAGCCTCTTCTACTTAAACTCACCTGGCTTAGGGTGTGTATGATCATCTTGGCATCACATGCCTTGCATTAAAGTCAATTTTTGTTTTTCTTGCTCGTGCTAGAACCAGTTATAATTGTGATTTCTTTTATGTTTTTATGGAAGTAACTGACTAACATCATTTTGTTCTCACTAGGTTCATGATTTTGGCTTCTTTCGTTATAATCCTGATGCCATTCAGTTTTTAGACTACGAGGAGATTCCGCTTGCCCCGGAAGCAGCTTGTGTTGGATTAGAGATCAGGGTTGTTGGTAACGATAGTGGAGAGAAGGTAATTAAATCACATTAGTAGTCTTTCTTTACATTACTTAATATAACATTAATTATGCAATGATTTTAGGTTTATGTTTTATTCCACTTGAAGAAATGAGTCTTTTTACTTGGCTTGTGAGAAATTCATTGTCTTGCTCCTTTCATGCCAGTTTTTGTTCATGACTGATGTCTCACCATGTGACAATACTTAAGAACATGAAAGCCAGACACCTAACAGTTTTTCTGCTGATTTGAATCAAAATTTGTAGGTTTCCATATTGGCTGGTACTCTTGCTCGTTTGGATAGAGATGCTCCTCATTACAAAAAGTATGTGGTAGTTTTATTAATGTTGTCCTTTTAATAATCTGCTTTCAAAATGGATATACAATATAATTTTAACAAGCCTTAGCAAAATGTCTGTATGCTGTTGTCTTATTGAATTAAATTGGCTTTCTTGTAATTTGTTGATTTTAGCCTTGTATCTCATAATCATGATATCTCTAAAATTTTTGGACTTCTTTTCATCAGAATTATAGACTTTTGTGGTTCCAAAATATATTATGGCAACTCTGCCTAATGAAATTTTGCACTCAAGTTGTTGTTTTTTTGTTATTATATGTTGTATGATGGATGCAACAAATACAGTTGTCTCTGAATCTCGCTGAGGTTGATTTTAAGCTTGATTTGGGTCATATCTTTATTTGGCATCTTCTACTAATTGAAGGCAAGGCATAGTTCCCTCTCTCCCTTGACTTCTGTAATCATCATGCTACTGCTTCATACCCGGTCACGTGTCATATAGGAGTTTCATATGCACCGCACACAGCCACACACGATATTAAACTGTAGATGATAATTTTGTGATTTCATGTTTCTTAAAATTCTTTTGACATCACATTTTCCTCTTTGGGTATTAATTGTGAGGAATGCTTGATATGGTGTTCAGTTTTTATAAGGTTATTAGTTGTTTAATCTATGCTGCCTAGTTTATGGATTTTAGAACCTTCTTGCTTTTTTGGTGCCTCATACAGTTATGCGTCTTTCATGGTTGTTGACATGCTTATTTCTTGCAGGGATGGCTATAATGACTTCAACACTTTCTATATGCAAGTAAGTAGCTCATTCTTCGTATTGTAGGCTTTTGTTCCTCCCTCCCTCTCTCTCTCTCTCTCTCAAAGAGTGGTTGGGGGGGGGGGGGTTGATTTCCTTTTCTGGATCACTTTTAATCTTTCATTTGATGTTCTCTAATTATGAAAAAAATACTTAGTTTCTTGTGAGGTGTAAAAATATATCTCATAGAATGCATGTTTGGTAATATATTCCTTCTGTCACTTCCATATTGATCGCTCATGTTTGAATGGCACATGATTGAAGAAAGAGGTTTTGGTTTAAGATATTTTGCTTTAAAATTATAGTAATTCTTTTAAATATTGATGTCTAGTGAGTTATGAATCCAAGAATGGAGAAAAGACCAAAATGGGGATAAAGGATATAATTTGCAAACTTCCTAAAATGAAAAGATAAATACTAAAGTTGGAAAAGAGGGATCCTTTAATGGTATAACTATTTGATAGATGACATAGTTTTCATTCTATGAAGTAAGTTTGAGGTAAACACTGATCTTTAGTGTGATTTAATGCAATAACGTGGGTGTGACTGATAACAAGGTGCAGAATAAGCAAAATCTTGTAGACAGTGTTTAAAGGCTTATAATATAACCTTAATAAATCTTGATAGAACTGCAGCATTATGACAAGCATTTCTTCTAATGTTTTCAAGCAATTATGGCAAGTTATCAGTTGTTGAACATTTTCTTTTTTCCTGAGAAGCAACACTTTATTCTGCCTTCATCTGACTTCTGCATCCATTCTTGTCTGCTCTTGATTGTATTGTTTTACACTCATGCTTAACTTTCAGGCAGCATCTGGGACTAAAGGTGGTTCAAGTGGATCCCCGGTGATTGATTGGCAAGGCAGGGCAGTGGCCTTGAATGCTGGTAGCAAGTCATCCAGTGCATCGGCCTTTTTCCTACCTTTGGAACGAGTGTGTAGTACTTTAACTGTCTCACCTTTTATGCCATGCTTCTGGTGTTATCTGTGGTTTCAATGTTCTCTTGATGACTGGATAATGTAAAAAGTAAATTGAGAGGTTTAGATGACAATATTTAATGGTTCATCTAAGTCAAGCTTTGCATGCTCCCTGGGAATTAGTAATAACTAATGGAAAGGAATTGACCGGATATTACTGGTGCTTGCATTCGCTTAGATTTTCCTCAGCAGACTGGGAGCTTATAAATGTCAGTCACAGTCCGCCTATTTCTATATGTGTTGAAGTTTGAAACTCATTGCTTATAGATATGTGCTGTACTTGTAAATTTTATCGCTCTTTCTTGCTAAAATGTTTTCTAAATAGAGAGGGTTTTGGATTGCTAGAATAGGGTTCTGAAAGTTAGTCCAGGCAGTTAACTGTAGATTAGATGAGAATCTTGGAGCCTTATAACCATGTTGATCTGCTTACAGCTTGTTCTTGAGTAGGTTACTTGTTGGCAGAACATGAATTCAATCTGCACTTGAATTATTGGGTCTAAATTTTGCATAACAATCTCATTTCAACTCTTTTTTTTTTTTTTTTAAATTTTATTTTAAGCTCTTAATGTATTCAAGTCCTACTATTGAAGTACTTTTATCTTACCCGTAGATGCTTCTAATTATTGTGTGTGAATTTATTATGAACTAACTCCTCTCTCTCTCT
>AWUE01015794.1:0-18024 GCA_001974825.2 Corchorus olitorius | reverse complement strand
ACGAGATACGTCGGCTTGGTCTCCGAAGTGACACGGAGCAGGTTTTTAGTTCAATTTTTTTTTGGCCAGACGGTTCTTAGTTCATTGAAGTCAGCCTTTTTTGTTTTCTTCACTTGCTTGATTAGAAAAGGAGTTTCCTCATTTCATTATCTTTTTTCCTGATTTAGATGGCACGGCAGGCATCTGCACAAGGTGAAACTGGAATGCTTGTGGTTGACTCTGTGGTAAGTAAAGTTCTTGATTCCCCCTCCCATCCCCAACACACTTCATTTTTAGTTTACTTTACTATTCTCTGATTGTGAACCTACCTTTAGGTACCTGGTGGCCCTGCTCATAACCACTTGGAGCCAGGTGATGTGCTTGTGCGGGTGAACGGGGAGGTATGTGTTTAGTCATTGAAGAAAAAGTTTTTGATTCTGCGTCGTAATTTTTGAACTTCATTCCTTTTGTCATACTCATATATGATAGTACTTAGAAGTTAGAAATGTAGATCAGCAATGCCTCTGCCTTGGCAAAATATCAATTCTGGTTATTGATATATTTGTATTAATTTAAGAATGAAATCTTCACGAATAGTTATGAATGGGGTTTTAGGGTATATTGACACCCCTTCCCTCTCAGATGAGATTTTATCGATAATGTGTATGGTTTATATGAAACTCTGGAAGATATCCTACCTGGATTTAAACATGATTTCCACTTTGCTGTGGAGATTTCAATGATTTTATGGTGGATACTTGACTTATTGGTGCCTCCAGACCAATTTTTATTACTGTCCAAGTAGGATTTTTTATTATTTGTTTTTGAATTAACTGACTGTGGCAACTATTTATTTCCCTCTTAGAATTATGTTAATTATTGTAATTTGTGAATGCAAGACATTGCCCACGCCATGTGCCTTAATATGTTATTATTCAAAACCTACTGCAGGTGATTACTCAATTTCTGAAATTGGAAACTTTGCTTGATGACAGTGTCGAGCAGAAGATAGAGTTGCAAATTGAAAGAGGTGGCACACCATTGAGTGTGCAATTAGGGGTAAGACTTAATCTGTCTCATTTATGTCTGTTTAGCTATTGCATTTTTATTCCTTTAAGTTTAAATTAAATCTCATGTTCCTTCAACATTAAAATAAAAAAAATGTTACTATATAGTTTACTGTTAGTTGTGACCTCGATCCTGGTGGCTAATATGAAGGGTTTATTTGTAACTGTGGCAGTGTGGTCCATTTACAATCACTAATTAGCCTACTCTCGGAAGATATTTTACCGTTGTTCCGTATGTTGATGTAAAATTTGATGATCAAATATAAGAAACAAATATAGAATGCACTAACCTGGTTATATATCACTGAACCTGAAGTAGGTTTTGTTGTAAAGATTAAAAGGTAGATCTGTTAAACTAAGCATGATTTATCAAATCCAATGCTTTAGAAGTGGCAAATAGTGACTGTAATATGTTTCTAATTATTGATTTTAATGTTCTAGTAAATGTTACATTGTGTGGAGAAAATAGCAGCCGCTACCATTAGCATAGACCAAAAGTTGACCTCGATCTAATACCCCAAGCTCACTTGATATTAATGATGCAGAACTTCTTTTTGAAGTAGCAAGTGACTAAATTTCCATAGGCTGGTACTTTTAGCTTTTCATCTAGCTTTATGTTGAGTATGATTGCAAGAGCTAATGTGTTTGCATTTGTCTGCTTCAGGTTCAGGATTTACACTCAATAACTCCTGCTCACTTCTTGGAAGTAAGTGGTGCAGTAATACACCCACTGTCTTACCAGCAGGTAGGTTGCAGTTTCTGCTTAGCACTTGGAACCCCTCTGCCCCTGGCCTCACTCTGTTCTTACTCTGATTTTTCACTTATATCCTTATGCTCTTTGAGGGTGGTCATGCTTTTGCTGAAAGATAATTTGACTTATTTTACTGTGGCTTGAAACAGGCAAGGAATTTTCGCTTTCATTGTGGTCTCGTATATGTCTCAGAACCTGGGTTAGTCTACCTGGATCTACTTATGACTAATTACTCAAACTTTATCTTCAAAAGGAAAAATGGAAATTTGAACTTTACATATGCTTGTCTTTGTGTGCCTAGTTTCAGGACTACCCATTGGCCATGAAAATCACTTTGGTTGCTGAAGTCATTAGCTTGCATAAATGTGCTCCATAGAACTCATTGTCTTTCTAAATTCTTTATGCTAATTGATCAACTAAGTTTTAAAGGCTTTTTGCAACTTGTTTTTCATGCTGCTTTATGGCCATAATTGTTGATTTGTTTTCTAATTACCTATTATCATTTAGTAAAATCTTTTGTACTCCCTATGCATGGCATTATGGGATTGCTTCATCTTGGAGGTTGAAAGACTGTTTATATTTGATGTTAACTTTAACAAGATATAGTGTTTCTAGTGAGCATCATTCATTTCTTATCCGTCTTGGGGCAAAATTGGGTGATGGAGTTCTGTATGACATTATCAGATTTACGCTAACTGTGTAAATAATGAGGTTGCTTCTTTATTGCTCTGGGGCTAATACTTTGAAATGTTGCAGATATATGCTATTTAGAGCTGGAGTTCCTCGACATGCCATCATTAAGAAGTTTGCTGGCGAGGAGATATCAAAACTGGAGGATTTCATCACTGTTCTATCTAAGCTGTCTCGGGGTGCTCGGGTGCCTTTGGAATATATAAGCTACTTGGATCGTCATAGACGAAAGGTATAGGGCGGGTTGACTATGCAATTTCACTAAATGCTTATGTTCTTGAAAACTTCAGTGGTGCATATAAGCTATTGATGAACTTTGCATTTCTTGGAAAGTTGAATGACTAAGGTTGACTTTGATTCTATAAATATTTTTAACAATGATGAGAAACAATTTATATGATAGAGTTTTAAGCTCTAATGGATGCATGGTTTCTTGTCCAAGTATCGCTAGGATTATTGTTTTAGATTTCTTGGTAAAGTGTTCTGAGCTCTAATGGATGCTTGGTTTCTTGTCCTAGTATTGCTAGGATTGTTATGGAGCTAGATTCTAAGTATCAGAACAAATAAAGTGGTGAAAATAGTAGTTGAAGTTATTTAATTATTTTTTTTCTTTATCTTTCTTAGTGTATAGTAAAATTTACAATTCATCATCTCTCTGATTTGCTTCCATGTTATTCATTCTATTTCTTCTTTGCATGCTTTCTTCTCTCTTTTGTCTTGCTCCCACTTTCTGCCTCTGGTGCCATTGTTCCATCTGCGTTTTACTTGTCTGCTCTATGGACAGAGTTTTTATTTTTTATTTTTTATTTTTATTAATTGAAATTATTATGCTAATTTTATCTCTGTGATTCTGTTGATGGATGCAGTCTGTCTTGGTCACGGTTGATCGCCATGAATGGTATGCACCTCCACAGATATACACTCGTGATGACAGCACAGGTTTGTGGACGACGAAGCCAGCCTTTCAACCAGAGTCTACGCTGCCATTATCAGGTGTCAATGGACAGGCTACTCACATGGAACACTTACATCATGATAAACACCAAGAGTTGACTGATGGTGTTACTAGTATGGAAACCAGTTGTGAGCATGCTACTGGAGAATTGCATTCTCGGGATGAAACAGGTATTGGATCTAAAAAAAGACGAGTAGAAGAGGATATGTCTTCTGATGGAGTTGTTGCTGACTGTTCCTTGAATGAAACTGGTGAAGTTAAGTTGGAAGCCACGACTGCTACAGAAAATCCTGTTTTGAGGGACTATCAAGGTGCAACAGCTGCAGCGGCTAATGCTTCAATTGCCGAACGAGTAATAGAGCCTACTCTTGTAATGTTTGAGGTACAAAATTTCTTGTGATTTGTTTTATTTGTTTCTTCTGAATACAGTTCCACCTTTTCACTTTCTTTTGTTGGTTCCTTTGATTAAATATTTTTATCACAACAAAACTTTGATGGTTAATGATGATCTTTTCACTGTCTTTAAGTTGTGAGTCATTCTTCTATTTTCATTATAACATATGAGTTCTTTGTTTATTTTATAACTGTTGTTGAGATTACTATTTCTTGCAGTCTGTTGTCTACTCTTGTTTTTCTTATTAGAATAACCCAAGTTGATCTTCATTATTGCAGGTTCATGTGCCACCATCATGTATGCTTGATGGTGTCCATTCACAACATTTTTTTGGGACTGGCGTCATTATTCATCATTCTAACAGTATGGGTTTGGTTGCTGTTGACAAGAATACAGTTGCAATTTCTTCATCGGATGTGATGTTGTCCTTTGCCGCTTATCCAATTGAAATTCCTGGAGAGGTATGTAATTTTAATGAAATAACATGGAAAGATTATTTATAGCATATTTATTTGAGTTATATAATGCAGGTTGTTTTTCTTCACCCTGTTCACAATTATGCTCTAGTTGCGTATGACCCCTCAGCTCTAGGGCCTATTGGTGCTTCTGTAGTTCGTGCTGCAGAATTACTTCCTGGTAAGTTTTACTTCTGCAATGACTCTACAGTTTGGTCATTTAGATGTATTCTTGATCATATTTATACACTATCTGCTGCAATGTGTTCAGAGAATGTTGTTTGGACATTCATTTAATTAAATGTGTTAAAAGAGTTGCAGCGAGTACTAAATTAGAGATTCTAATTTGGTAAAAGGCAGTCTCTTCTCCTCAGTTCTGCAGTGGAAGAGGAGCTGGGGGATGGAAAATTAAAGTTGATTTTTTTTATTAATTTTTATTCATAAAACGCCACAAGAAAACTTTTAAGAATGATTTTCTATTTGAGACAGAGCCTGCACTGCGTCGTGGAGATTCAGTCTATCTTGTGGGTTTGAGTAGAAGCTTACAAGCTACTTCTAGGAAATCTGTTGTGACCAATCCATGTGCGGCTCTGAACATCGGGTCTGCTGACTGTCCTCGGTACCGAGCAACAAATATGGAAGTTATTGAGCTTGATACTGGTATGTTCTTTGCTATTACTTAATTCGAATATAACTTTACACACATGCTAATTTCATTCTACAAAATGAATCTTTATACTCTTTTGCAGATTTTGGTAGTACATTTTCAGGGGTGTTAACGGATGAGCAGGGAAGGGTTCAAGCAATCTGGGGAAGCTTTTCAACACAGGTTTTGACTCTGACCAAAAAAAATAAAAAGAAAAAAAAATCAAAGGTTTCCTCTATTAAATATCCTTTTCGGATGAACTTCATTATTCACCATGTATTCTGATACCTGCATTATTCATTTCAGCTTAAATTTGGTTGCAATACATCAGAAGACCATCAATTTGTTAGAGGTATCCCAGTTTATGCATTAAGCCAAGTTCTTGACAAGATCATATCTGGTGCTAATGGACTGCCTCTTCTCATAAATGGTGTCAAAAGGCCAATGCCACTTGTTAGAATCTTAGAGGTTGAACTTTATCCTACTTTGCTTTCAAAGGCCAGAAGCTTTGGATTGAGTGATGACTGGATCCAAGTATGTTTATTTCGTTCCATATTTTATCGCTTTTGTATACCTTATTGTTTCGGATCAAGATCTTGGCAATATTCTAAAAGGGATGCTGAGGAGAATGGCTTCTCCATCCCCTCATTTTGTTGAGTTTCATCGATCACATTACAATATCATCATAATTGATCTCCTTTGTAGGCTCTAGTCAAGAAAGATCCAGTACGACGACAAGTTTTACGTGTTAAAGGTTGTTTGGCGGGATCAAAAGCTGAGAAATTATTAGAACAAGGTGACATGGTTTTAGCAGTAAATAAAGAGCCAGTTACTTGCTTTCGGGACATAGAAAATGTTTGTCAAGCATTGGACAATGGTGACAACAGCGGGAACCTTAACATGACCATTTTTCGACAGGTAAGCATACAGAGGAAAGATTCTTTGTTTCTTTTTCGCTAAGTAATTGTTACTATTATCAACTCTGCTGAAAGGTCTGATAAAAAAAGCCTTGACTGAAAGCATTTTCACAAGTTCTATGTACTATTGAATGTACAATGTTTCGTATAAGTTCTATTAATACTCATGTCAAAAACAATTTTGCCTCATTTTTCTTTTTAAATTTTGTGGTTTGCCAGGGACGTGAAATTGATCTTCTTGTGGGGACGGATGTTAGGGATGGGAATGGCACTACACGAGTGATTAATTGGTGTGGGTGCATTGTTCAGGATCCTCATCCAGCTGTACGTGCTCTTGGATTTCTTCCTGAAGAAGGGCATGGTGTTTATGTGGCACGGTATGGGTTTTAATTTTAATAGAAAAGTTTCCATATAAATTTTAGTTCGAAAATAATGATGAAACTAAGCAGGTGGCTATAAGGGGGGTTGAACCATTTTTAGCCTCATTATTTTTGAAATTCCTCGGGCTCCTTTGCATAGATGCTTTAAATATAACTTGAGTTATACTTACAGCCCCAAGCCAATTAAAATTTGTTGTAAGGGCATTCTAGGTGTGATACCTTAGTGTAAGTAAGATTTGGTTATTTTTAACAGAAGTTACACTTGTAGCGCTCTATTTGTTGGGTATCTTTGTGACAATTTTGTTCTTTTCTTAGGTGGTGCCACGGTAGTCCTGTTCATAGATATGGGTTATACGCTTTACAATGGATTGTTGAAGTCAATGGAAAACCGACTCCTGATTTAGAAGCTTTTGTAAATGTAACCAAGGTAAGCCTGGTTGATTCTCTTTTTCCTATTTCTGTATTATCTTCATATGTAAGAGTTAAATCAATTGATTGTAATTTGTATGGTGCGATTTTGGAAGTTAAAACATTTCCTTTGCTTTTATTGTTTATGCCTTTCGTGGTTTTTGACAACACAACAGCAAATAGCCTCTTTCATTCCATAAACTTCAACAACTTCTTAAGATCGGTAACAACTTCCTAAGATCTGTATTTTTGAGCTAGATGGGAAGCATATTATCTTTGTTATTATCTTTAGTGATTGTTTGGGGTTAGGATGATGGGTGGGATGGGATGATAGTTTGTGCATTGAAGTATTAACACCATCATCCAAGCCCCAAACACACTCTCAGTATAGTTATTCACCTCATTATCCTCACCTACGTATCTGCCATATTAGACTTATTTAGACTTTAAGACGTAATTTGATATTACTTGCTCTTTGATCAACTTAATTAGTTAAGTTGGGTTATGAACTTTTGTGCATAATGGTTTTTTGTCACATTACTGTAATTGTTAGTTTGTTTTGTGTGCTGTGAAAGAAGATTTAAACTCTCAAGTCTTTATATCAGACTCGTGTTTCTTTCACAATTTTAAATCATGCTAAGATTGACATTATAAGATACTAAGACCTGATCCAACCTAGCATCATAAGCACTTTTCGTATTTTGTTGCTGTTTTTTTGGTTAATTTTTTTTTCTTTTTTTACATCGGTGTACTTTAATAATATCTACATTCTCTTCTTATATGAAACAGGAATTGGAACATGGGCAGTTTGTTCGTGTAAGGACAGTCCATTTGAATGGCAAGCCTCGAGTTTTAACATTGAAGCAGGATTTGCACTATTGGCCTACATGGGAGCTGAGATTCGATCCAGAAGCCGCAATCTGGCGTCGGAGGATGATCAAAGCCTTAGCATCATTGTAGCTTATAAACCAGATTATTTGGTATCACTTCTTCCAGAAGAAGCAGTGGTATAAGAGAATTGGGAAGCTTTATTGATATGGCCTGTAGGCAGTGTCAACTTAGGCAGAGGGTTGATGCTGGCAATGCATGACTTCCACAGTTGATTGGTTGAATAGACAACTGGTGCCATCTTGATGAGTTATAATTTGAACGTAAGGTTTTCGACAATCCGGTGAGGCCTAAGTATTTATTTTTATGAAAAATTTATGGGCGAATTATGGTACTGTATTAAAAATAATACTTGGTAATAAGTTCGATCTGCTTACAATATTGTGTAAAATCAATTATAGAAATAGGTAAAATGGTTGGACAAAGGATAAAAAGAATAAATCTTTGTAGCTCACTCCCATTTGATTATCATATATATGGTAGCAAGGAAGTTATTCGGATTTTCATGCATTTCTCCCCCTGAATTCATTCTTTTCCTTTGCTCTTTGTTTTCTTCTTATTCTTATATGTTGCATTATAACCCCTTTGTTGCCATGCACATTATACTAAATGTGAATACTTAATTTAAAATCCCTATCAATTGCTTATTGGAGGAGTCCATTCCGGTTGAAACTTGGGCAACTTGTGCAAGTGAATTTCATGGCGATATTATTTCTCATTGATTTTAGTATGAAGAAGAACATAGTAATAAAATGTGTAATTTGTATGAGAGTAATAATGCTACTTTTCCTGTCTAATTTTACCGTCTGAATATTCTGCTTGACGTGTCATTGAAAATCTTACTACTTGACGTGTAGTTGAAAATCTGAAAATCTTACTATAGTTTCTAAAATTCTATTGAATAATATCCTAAAATTGAGGAATTACTATGTAAACTCATTTGTAATTAGGGGCTAAACTTCGAATTTAATTCTTCCCATAATTATTCGAATTTAATTCTGCCCATAATTATTAGGCGATATGTAAAACCAATGACTAGGAATGTACTACTAGTATTTTCTCAAACATAGAAAGGAAACAAATAGCAAAGAAATAGAAAGGAAACGATATTGTAGCTTATTAACAGTCGGTCAGCTCAATCTAATAATTTCTCAATTTTGAGCGAAAAGATTAAGAGAGGATATGAAAAAAAAGGAGAGATTGGTCTTTCGTATGGTGGGAACTCGAGTCTTATTACAAGCCAAGAAATGATCAATTTAGTGTTTATTTTTGGTGTAGACTTCAGCGCTCCCGTTGTGATGCTCCCACTTTTCAATGTGATGCTCCCATTCAATTCTGACCATTGGATGCAATATCTATTTTCCTGACCGTCGGATACTTAAAGATTTAACCCACTAAACCGGTTTTAAAAACCTTTTGGAATGAATCCGTATGTGGTAGTCCTCGTGATAGATTTTTACATCTTTTCTGTTCAAACCGTTGATATCAACTACTTTTTTTACTTGATTTATTTTTTTTCTCTAACTTTTTTTATTTTTTTTCTCTTCTTCTCCGTTTTCTTTATTCTCTTCTTCTCCGTTTTCTACTTCGTTTTCAAAGCTTCCAATCTATTTCGGTTTCTCAAAGATTGCTATATATAATCTCTGCCATTCCTCTCCAATATAGAAAATTCAACAGCCCATCTTCCATCAAATTTTTGGGCAAATCGTTTTGGGCAAATCGTTCTTTCTTTCAAAATTTTCAAAAATTCTGTACCCATTTGCAAATCGTTCTTTCTTTCAAATTTTACAAAGATTCTGTACCCATTTGCCATTCCCTCATCACCACGGATTGAAATCCTTCTTTGGTGGCCAATTTCGCAAATCCCAATCCCCATGGAAAACCCTAACGGTAATGAAGGTAATTCCTAATTTCCTTTAGTTAAATTTTAGTTTAATATGCGGTTAGTTTAATTCTTGAAAAATCGGATTGTTGTTAGTTTTGTTATAATGTTGCTAAAATTGCTTGCTGTTAGTTAAATTAGTTTAGGTTGTGTTAGTTTGCTTTAGTTAATTAGTTTAATTATGTTAGCTTTTGTTGAATCTAACTTTAGTTTAGGTTGCTGTTAATTCATAGTTCATAGTTGTTATAGTGTTGCTAAATTATAGATTTATCAGTGTTTCAAAGGCAATTTTGAATGCAATTGAGAAAATAGAAACAAAATAATATTTGTACAATAGTTTGAAGGAGTATAATAATGTAGTATAGTGGTTGAGATAGACACCAGACAGTGAGTTTAGTTGTGTAAGGCTTTATGTTTTTGGGTGTGTATATTTGTACATATCATGATCTTTGGTCTTTGGCATTGCCGAAAATACTTTTTTTTTTACCATATTGAGATTTCAAACATTTCACCCTTTAAACTTCTTCTTTAGCTTTGCTGATGCATGCACTATTTGGTATGGAGATAGAACTTTTGTATTTTACATGTGTGGTCTCTGCATATTTGATCAGGGAATTTGAATATGAGAAAACAATGCGATTGTGGGAAGTATTGTGGACACATTATTTGTCGGTGCACCTGCATCTGTATGTCTGCGTTGCTATCTTGAAGCGCTATCGCAGCAAGATAATGTTAAAACTGCTGTTAATTGCTAAAATTGCTTGCTGTTAGTTTAATTAGTTTAGGTTGTGTTAGTTTGCTTTAGTTAATTAGTTTAATTAGGTTAGCTTTTGTTGAATCAATTTTAGTTTAGGTTGCTGTTAGTTCATAGTTCATAGTTGTTATAGTGTTGCTAAATTATAGATTAATCACTTAGGCTATGACTTCCTCTTCTCTTGATTATTATATTTCATTGCTTTGTCTTGAAAGGTAGTAATCTCTTTTTGTCTGCTGTTGGTTTATGCATTTTGCTCTCATGATAGATATTGAAATTGATATGGAAGATAGTCAACATGAGGATTCGTCGGAAAAATATGAGAGTGTGGAAAATAATGATATAACAGGTAGTTTGGATGAAGGACGAGTTCCTCATGAATTTTTTTTAGATAAGGATGATTTCAATTTAAATGTTGAAGATGTAATGAAAATGGAGTTTGATTCTGTCACTGATGCTGAGCGGTTTTACTACACTTATGCTCATGGAATGGGATTTAGCATACGCAAAGGTAAAGTATGGAAAAATTCGCAAGGTGAACTGACTAGAAGAGAAATTACTCTGTAGCAATCAAGGATATCGTTTACGCAAATATTTGCATTTGCCGAATCGTAAGCGCAATGCTAAGTTGTTGTCCAGGTGTGGTTGCGAAGCCAAATTTTGTGTCAAATACAAAAAAATTAGCAATAAGTGGCAGGTTGTAGCCTTTAATGCAAAGCACAAGCACAAGCTAGCCCTACGAGCTCATCGGCATCACCTTAGATCTAACAGGTATGCAATTGACAACATTAGCTTCTATGTTCTCATTATGTTATTTTTATAAAAAGAGTGATTATTTATTTTGTAATACTTTTAATTTTATATATTTGGTTTATCATGAAGGCATGTTGATGATGGATCTTTGAAGGAGACACTAGTGATGAAATCTTCTGGAATCCGACCATGTGAATCGATGAAGTATTTATCAATAAGGTCTGGAGGAATAAATAAGGTTGGTTTTACAAGAAAAGACCTATATAACAAATTGAACCGGCACAAAAGATCCACCATCAAAACCGGTGATGCTGAAGCTGTTTTGCTACTTTTGGAGAGCAAGAAATGTTCTGAATCAGGTATTTATTTCCGGTACACGGTTGACGGAGAAAACCGTTTAGAGCATCTTTTCTGGACAGACTACAAAGCAAGGATGGATTATCAACTCTTTGGTGACGTTATTGCATTCGATACCACTTACAAGAAGAACTCATACAACATCCCTCTTTTGTCTCTCATAGGGGTGAACAATCACAACCTCACCATTGTTTTTGGTTTTGCTTTAATTTCAAATGAGACGAAAGAGACGTTTCAATGGGTTCTGCAAGCATTCGCTGAAGTGATGGGGAACAAGTATCCGAAATCAGTTGTTACAGACGGTGATAGATCCATGCACAATGCCATTGAAGAAATTTTTCCTAATGCTAGACACCGGTTATGCGTTTGGCATCTTGCACGCAATGCAAATAGTAATGTTAAGACTGATGGGTTCCTTGATGCATTCAAGAAATGCATGATGTGTTGGTGGACGGTTGCTGAGTTCGAGGCTGCTTGGGATGATTTGCTTGTAAATTTTAAATTACGGGATAATCAATGGATGTTGGAAAAATATAGCACAAAACATTTGTAGGCACAGGCTTATCTGTCCAGTAGTTTCTTTGGCACCATGAAGAGTACTTCTCGTTGTGAAGGGTTGCACTCATATCTGAAAAGATACACCAATAGGTCAGGTACGTTATTGGAATTTATGCAGGCCATAATTCTTGCGGTGAGAAATATAAGAGAGCTTGAGGTTTGAGGCTGATTTTAAGGCCATGCAGTTTCGTCCAGTAACTTCGCCGGATGGACTACAAATGTTGGAGGAACATGCTGCCTCGGTCTACACTAAAAATGCATTTTCTAGATTTCAATATGAGCTAAGACGAGAGCATTTATATTCATGTCCATCTGGATACAAGCCTTGGCAGGGTTGCAAGGCTTATGATCTTACGAGGTACACGAAACCAGAAAAAGAAATATCAGTTGTTTTCAATCCACAGACACAAGAAATTAAATGTGATTGTAAAAAATTCGAGACGGAAGGCATCCCATGCAGGCATGCAATTAATGTTATGAAGATGGAGAACTTGGAAAGAATTCCGGATTTCATGATTGTTGATCAATGGAAAATCGAGCCTCATGCTAGGCATGATTCATTGGAGGAACCCCCATTAACTGCAGAAGATGTTGAAGTTTTTAGACGGTCCAGTATACGTCTATTGTGCAATCAAGTGGCAGAGGTTGCCTCAAAAACACCTGAAGGTTATAATCAAGCCATGAATTCTTTACGTGAATTACTCCATAATCTCAGGACCACTTACAAACCGCATAGTCAGCCTGAAAAATCTTCACCTTCGGCAAGACTTCCTGTTGGTGATCCTAAAAAGGTACAATCAAAAGGGAGGAAGAAGAAGAAGAGTAAAACAAAAGGTGACAGGAAGGTTTATTCGTGTGGTAAATGCGGAAGGCAGGGTCATAGTGTCAGAACATGTCCGGATAGAGAAATAAGTATGGGTGCTAACTTTGATAAGGTGTCACAAGATTGGGACAATGATTATGATTCTTCAGATGATGACATTTTTGACACCTTGTCATTATCGTCTACAGACCTCGATGAGGTAACTACTGTAGTTACTTTTGTTTGTATCTGGTTGTCATTTTAGTTTTTGTTTCCCACTTGCTAATTATTAGATATTTGAAGATATTTGAATCATATATGTGATTGTAGGATCTACCTACTCAAGATGAAGTCCGGAATGAGGTACCAAGACAAGACAATGATGACAAAAACTCACATGAGGTAAGCCTTGGCAGCAATTAGTTGCTTATTGTTTGGTAAACATTTATCAATGTTTTAATGTTATGTATGACCTCTTGATACTAGAGTCATTCTGATTTTTCTTCGAACTTTCAAATTATCAAATGTTCGATTACTTTTAATGTAAGAAAATTATTAGAAATCGCTTTTTTATTGTAGGATAGTTCCACTAAACATGATACCCACCTAGATGACCTTCGCGAAGGAAGTTTTAGCACTCTGTTTGATTTGAATATGACCCCGGAGGTAGAGTTGTTTTATATTATATAGTTCACAAAAGTTTTAATCTATTCTCAATATATGTTTGAATTATAATGACACCTATTCATGTTTTTGTTTGGAACAGGATGATGATGGTTCCGGCCCAAAAAAAAAAGAAAAAAAAAAACAGCATGACGATGAGTGAACATTGAATTCAAGCATTTAAGCAAAAGCTGTAGTTTTTACAAAATAGATACATACTTGTTTACATGATTTTGGTTTTAATTGAGATGTACATTACTTAGACTCTGTGAAATCATTAATCAAATATAGGAGAACAGAATTTCGATTGATTGAATTTTCAGACAAATCTGTTGATTTAGAATTAAGTCCATACAGTATTCAATCAGAGACCTTCAATTAATTAGAATCGTTTTTAAAGAGTCATATACAGTATTCCCTAAATATATCTCATTATACCCAAAAACTTATATGCACCATCTTGAATTCGTTTTTTTCGTATAAACCTTAATCATATATACCCAAAACAACTTTAAACATGATTTTCTCCCCAATTGGATACTTCATACCCAAAGTAATATACTTTATACCCAAAATATATCTCATTATACCCAAAAACTTATATGCACCATCCCCAATTTCAGTAGTGATTGACATTTTTTCTCATATATCCAAAATTGGCTAGAAATAGTGCTTTAATCCATATTTTTCATTCTAATTTATTGAATAAAACCCGTCTAAACCAATTTATGTGCCATCTAATTATTAAACATAATGCAAACAAATAGTATCCCCAAAGTAATATACTTTATACCCAAAATATATCTCATTATACCCAAAAACTTATATGCACCATCCCCAATTTCAATAGTGATTCCCCATATTCATTCCCGACGTGATAACTTCATACCCAAATTATATCTTATCATTCCCAAAATAAATCTCATTATACCCAAAAACTTATGTGCACCATCCCCAAATTCAATACTTGGTATTTTATTAGTGCACTTAATAATGTAGGCAAAAAGTCATATATGGATGTAATTTCTCCAATCTCCATGGTCGATAAATATCGAAATCTCCAACATCTCACCAAAAATTTGAAAACATAATCTCAATGGTCTATAAATATCGAAATCTCCAACATCAAACAAAAAATTTGAAAACATAATCTTGAATTATTTTAATGCTAGAAAAAATTAAACACGATCGTCGAATATTTGGCAATAATCACGTAGAACTGCTTTATGTGAACAATTCAGAGGGTGCATCACAAGTAGTCCAGCTAACAAGTATCGAGTCTGAGTTGTTACTAACTGCAATAAATTTTCAAACATACGTTAGTAGTTGAAATTAAAATGCAATGTCTACTTAATCAAACTGTAGTTTTCACTTACCACATTCTTGTAGGCATTGTCCCCATGATGAAAGTTGCGCATAAATTCCATTACATACACTCCACAATCGTAACTGCATTACAAAATACTAGTATTTCAGTTTTGTATTCACAAGCAATGAGAAGAAACTTGAAAGTAAATAATTGAAGTTTACGGGTTGGATTGGCGAGGGACTTGTTGGGGTGTGACAATCTCCCAATTTCGGATATCACCAACAGCATCTAGTCTTGAAGGTCCAAATTGTCGGTGCTTGAAAAGTTCATCACAGAATTTTATCTACATATTTTCCCAAATTACTTAGTAATGAACATATTGTCTATTGTTAAATTGAATAAATACAAGGTTTGCATATTCTGATTGAAACATACCAAAGTCTTGATAATATTTCTTCTCGTTGGAGAAGCACTTGTCAAACTATCATAAACATCGATTTTTTTCTTTTCGATATTCAATGCAACAAGGAACCAATGACCCGTACCATTGGCAGCTGGTTCATGCACTGGTATTAAGATCTATTGGATACAGAATAAACAGATAAATGTTATAATTACACAACATTGTTATTACATATATATCCAATCTATATTGGGCAAGTAATTACCTGTTGTACAGCCCCGAACTCTTCCATATATTTGAACCCGCTTTCCATATATCTCGTAATACAATGATTAATGGCACTGCCCCCGATCTTTAGGTTGCGACTCAGACGATCGCTTATAAAATGACCAAAATTAATTAAATTCTTTTAAACAAAATATATACCCAAATTCTTTGGCCAAGAAAAAAATGAATACAAGAATTGCATTCAAACTTACCTTGATGTGTGAATCCAGATACCATCGACGCATGCGCTTGCCTTTGCTTTTGAACTTTTCATAGAATGAGCAAGCAACTGTGAGAACATCAATTACCTAACAAAATGTTTGACAGATTAACATGAAAACATTTGAAAATATTGTTCATTACCAACTAATTAATTCATAACGAGCATATGGTACTTACGGTATCCATAATCAATTCCGTCGGCTTGAGTGTGTCAAAATCAGGGAACTGAATGACGAGATGCCTTTTATAGTCAACTATAACTCTGACATTATGGCTGTTGGAAATTGGAAGCAAAACACACATTTGATACATTGTATTTTTCAATTTGTATTATACATTTAATAAGATAAGAATTTGTTTGATAATGACATACTTGTTCGAGGCATTTTTCAAAACAGTTTCTCCAACCTTCTCCATGAATTTAGCACTTTTTTTAACCAGTGGTTCGATTTGAGACAACAATGTATACGACTCCATTTGTACACATATACGCTGCAGTGACATACCAAAAAATTACTACACCTTCATGTTTAAAGTTAATAATTAAAATAACATATATTGCACCCATTTATACATAGATTATGAATACAGTGTTACCTCTTCATTTGCAAACTTCATTTTATTATTCACTAGGACATCAAATTCGCATTCTGTATGTGCATCCAGCTTTTCATCAAAGAACTTTGCCTCTTTATCCCACCGACCTTATCTCCATTAATTTTTTTTTCCTACTATGCGTAGGAGGAGGTATGTATATCATTGTGACTGAATCAGAAGTTTGCACCTCTTCACTCATCTTGTTTTCAACCTTCTTCAATCCTTCATTATTCTTTTCAGCCTTGTTCATCGATTCTTTATAGTGATGTGCTGTACGTTCACCAATATATTGCACTGAATCAGAATTCATCTTAGTTGGTTTCTTATTCGATGCATAGTCGAAGGGTGTCTTAATGGATGCATCGTCAAAAGAGAATTCCTTATTTCCATTTCCCATATAACCTTCTCTATTTTGTCTGTCACAGAATTGTTTTATCAGAATCTCAAGGAGTTTTGATTGTGCATCTAACTTATTTTCTATCTCTTCAACTCTCTTCCCTAATTGAAGTACAAGGGCCTGCATCACATAGGATAAATACAATAATATTAACAAAAAAGATCAAATTAAAATTGAAGTTACATAATAGAATATCTAACACTACTTAATTATAAATACTAAGCCAATTAAAGACAAAACCTTGACTGAATTGTCACTTGATTGTTGAAATTTATCATCAAGTTTAGTTTTGACACCGTCAAAATCAGAATTTGGATGTTGATCCGACTTTGTTCTCCGTTTTCTTTGGGATGATTGGCTCGAAGTTAACTGAGGACTTCTCTTTTTTCCGCTAGAAGAAAGATCAAAAACTAACAATTAAACTAAAATACAACTAAAACTATAGATTATGAATAATATATGGATTAAAACACATTTTAAGGTCAATTTTGGGTATATGGGAAAAAATATCCATCTCTAAAGAATTTGGGGATGGTGCATATGATTATTTGGGGATGATGAGAAAGAATTTGGGCATAAAGTATATTACTTTGGGGATACTTAATTTTGCATTTTGTTTAATTAGTAGATGGCACTAAAATCATATAGATGGGGTTTATTCAATTAATATATGGATTAAAACACATTTTAAAGTCAATTTTGGGTATATGGGAAAAAATGTCCATCTCTAAAGAATTTGGGGATGGTGCATATGATTATTTGGGGATGATGAGAAAGAATTTGGGTATAAAGTATATTACTTTGGGGATACTTAATTTTGCATTTTGTTTAATTAGTAGATGGCACTAAAATCATATAGATGGGGTTTATTCAAATGATAAATGGATTAAAACACCTTTTAAAGTCAATTTTGGGTATATGAGAAAAAATGTCCATCTCTAAAGAATTTGGGGATAGTGCATAAGATTATTTGGAGATGATGAGAAAGAATTTGGGTATAAAGTATTTTACTTTGGGGATACTTAATATCACCCCTTTAACAAAATCTTTAACAAAATCACACACATTCCCACTAATAGACCACAACCTTCCAAACCAACAGACTAAAGGGAAAGAAGTATTTGCATGGTAAAACATGACAAGTGTACAAGTACATAAACAGCAAAACTACAAACCCCCCTTCCTCTTTTGAGCAGATGGGGACTTGTTGGTCTTACTTTCTTCTTAATCATCCTCATCTTCATCTTGTATCTCAGGATAGCTTCTCTTGTAAACCATGACATAGTAGTAGGATGAATAATCTTGTCATAATCATTTTCCATCCAATTTGTAACATCAATTGAAGTTGAAGCTTATTCAGTTGCTTTCTTTTTTCCCTCCAAGTTGTGATTTAGCTGATAATTCCACAGCAACCTAAACTAAAATTGATTCAACAAAAGCTAACCTAATTAAACTAATTAACTAAAGCAAACTAACGCAACCTAAACTAACTTAACTAACAGCAAGCAATTTTAGCAACATTATAACAAA
>AWUE01015792.1:0-12377 GCA_001974825.2 Corchorus olitorius | reverse complement strand
TTAGAAGAGAAAAAAGCGAAAGCTATGATCTTCTAACAAATTGCCACGTACTTTCCAAGTGTCAATATATTTGCATCTAGTGTTTCTGAATTATATACCTGAATTGTATACCTTTGACGTTATTGATACATGTGGCTTGGGTTTTAATTATCAATTTCAATAGTTTCTGAATTATATACCTTTGACGTTATTGATACATGTGGCTTGGGTTTTAATTATCAATTTCAATAATTAGCTTTTTACTTTTTTACAGTTAGATTATTAGTATTAATATTTTTTTTAATAAAATTTTTTAAAAAGGTTAA
Source organism: Corchorus olitorius (assembly GCA_001974825.2). Classification (NCBI taxonomy): domain Eukaryota; kingdom Viridiplantae; phylum Streptophyta; class Magnoliopsida; order Malvales; family Malvaceae; genus Corchorus; species Corchorus olitorius. Next base: position 12,072 of record AWUE01015792.1, on the reverse strand, counting down.
ATATTAGATTAATAATATCTTTTTATAATTAACAAAAAAGTTAAATGAATAAAAAGAATATTGATTAAAAATTTATTTTACTATAATATCAAGGGTATTTATGAAATTTCCCAATTACAATTTTTGAATTCGTGATTTTATATAGTAGTAAGATAAGGAAAATTATACAATTCACTGTTACTAGGATTTAGTAGACTACATATGTGGGGCTTAAGGGTTGCATGTGTCATTTAGTGAATAGTTTTGAATTCTAAAAATAAAACTAATTAAAAAAATGGGTATGTGTCAACTGCTCATCCCGCTTGTGAAATCCAAATTTTACACTTATAGTGTATCAAATAATTATCTATTAAATGGAGAATCAGGTAGCAAATTGATGACTATGGTAGCCATAACCTGTTGGTGTACCGGGTTGGACCGTTGTGCAGTTAGTTTTGGGAAAAAGAATTTACAACCACATGATGTTATTGGTCATATATTTTGAATGATGGAGGCATATGGAGGAGCTAATAAGGTTATGTTTGGTTCGTGGTATCTTAGATATCACGTGGGAATGTCATTCACACTACTTTCCTAGGAATGTTATTTTAGCGGGAAAGTATAATTTTTTATTTTTGTGGGAATAGGATTGCCATGTTTGGTTAACATGGGAAAGTTAATAAATTTTGAGAATATAAGAGAAAGACAAGGGAAAAAGAGTAACACTTTCCTGGGAAAGTGAACTTTCCCACCCTTTTAGATGGGAATGTCATTTCCACCACTTTCCCACTCAAGTGGTAAAGTGATGGGAATGACATTCCCACCTAAAACTAGATTCCTCCAACCAAACATGGGAAAGTTATTTTCCCTATCTAACTTACCGCACTTTCCCACTACATTCCACGAACCAAACGCAACCTAAGAGTGATCTGCCACAGGTTATGTCAGAAGTAAATATACATGCCACAAAGTCTAGCAGAAACCTGAAGATGGGTGGGTCAAAATTAATTGTGATGGGGCTTTCCAGAAAGATCATAATAGTTTAATTTCTTTTGTTGTGTTATTCACTTAATAATTAAGAAAATTAATTACCGGGTGAGGAAAAAGAAGAAAATTAATTATTTATGTTGAAATGAATTTTTCCCCTACCTAGTATTCAGAGCGGATTAATTTGGATTTAACCCACATCGCGCAATGATTTTGGTGGATGAGTCTATCAACGGAGACGGCTGCGTACGTACGCAATATCTCGAATCTGAAATTTGTTTAAGTTGGAATGAACCGTTTATCACTACTCGATCCAACCCTTGTTGGTATTTATGTTGAAATAATTAAAATGGAATATTTTGGAAAAGATTGAGAATAAAATAATAGAAGAATATTTAAGAACTAAAGTGGAACTGAAATAAAAGGTTTTTAATATTTTATATAATCTAAGTTATAATTTACAGTTTCTCTAGAGAAACGCCACTCTAAAAGCTACCAAAAATATTTCAAATAAATATATGGATAATTTACATGCAAATATGCAATATTAGATGCAGGGGGCACCCAAACAAAAAAAAGTAGTCTAAATATCTAGAGTCTTGGTGCCGAACGAACTGATCCTTTCTCCATTTTGGCTACGTACTATTGAGTGGCTAAACGAATTTCTCCCTCTTCCTGTGATATAAAACTCACTCTTTTCTGCAATAAAAAGGAGTTACTATTATAAAAGTTATACTATATAGTTTCTCCATTCTGTTATAAGCAAAATAATTTTATATAAAGTGATTGAAAATTTGAATATGACAATTATTAGACTGGGAATAAAAATCTTACGTACTTAAGTTTAAAGTCATTTTTGAATATATAATCTCATATAAGAATAAGGTTGACCATGTCATATTGAATATAAAATTTATTAATTAAACATAATTTGACATAAGTTCCATCTAAAGAGAAACAGCATAGTTTTACTTCTAAAGATCCTTTTTTTTTCTATTTCAAATTAAATTTAAAATAATTAAATAACTCATTGTCTATATAGAACTTATGGAAGCAATAGAAAATTAATCAGGAATAGATCAAAGAATCATAAATGTTTTGAAAACTTCAAGTTTATAGGCTGAAGGAGGCTGTAACCTTCCGGCATTTCTTCTAGTGTAGAATTATATATAAAAAAAGTCAAGTTTGTACATTTTTTTCCTTTTTTTTGTTAGCAAGAAAAGTATACGTACATGGGCAATTGAGCATCTTTTAATATCTTTAATTTAAAAAAAAAGAAAAGGAAAAAAAAAAGCAATCTAACAAAAGAAGAATAAAGTAGAATTGCATGAACAAATTAACCTTTATATATATACATTCCATAGAAAAATTATGGGATTTAAATTTAACCCATTCTAGCTCTAGGAATGAAATATTGACCTTTTCTTTTGGGTTAAAAAATGAAATATTGACTTAAGATATAGATTTGGAATCCTAGCTATTATACAATTTGATTTATATATAAAACTCATCAAAATGGGTTAATACATAAAGTGATGATCCTATAGATTCGAGTCTGTGGGAGACGGAATTACCACGCAATCAAGGCTAAATCACACATCATGTATTCAAGTGAATTCTTGTCTACTCATGTAGTATTTTAAATGAATTTTAGTTTGGAATGTGTAATTTTTTCAAAAAAATTATATTTTTTTAGGTAGAATTTCAAAATATAGTTTGTATCAAATAAATTTTTCTTTTGTTCAATTAAAGACGTTAATAATTAAGATATGATTTTAATATGAAGGCTCCAAATAAATTTTTTATTTATTTTATGGGTAGATATGGACTTCTAAACATATATAGATTATGGTAGGGTTTTAGAATGAATATATGATTATATGTGTGATTTAGCCTCGATTAGGTGATAACTCTCATGGATTCGAGTCTATAGGATACTTAATAATCTAAAATTGAGGACTATTAATTAAACTTAATTAGAAGCTCTAGTCTATTAACTTACAAGATCTCAAAAAATTGACATAATAATATAATGAAAAATAATAATAATGATAATCAAAAGTTAATTATATGGTTTCTTTAGTTTTTTTTTTTTTGTAAAGTCAAACATGAACAAACATTAATAACCTAAAACACATTCCCTTCACATTATATATATGGCAACCCCAACTTTGATTAGTGACAAATTGTGACATCATGATGAGTTAGTGATAGATATATGCTTTATGTTTCTATAAAAATATTGTTTTGCTTAATGATTATACACATCAATTACAAAAAGAACGTCACATATATACTTTCAAATATTCCCCAATTGTTCCTTTTTTCCTAAAAAAAAAATTCTAGATTTTGGTGAAGTGACACTTTCTGAATTGATAAGTAATAAACCACAAATTAAATTTGGATGTTTGAAACTATATATATTCATATATTTTGCAGATCACAAAGTTGACAATTACTAGTAATCAAAGTTGCTTTGATCACATGCATTGTACCAAACAATAGTTAACTTATTTTATGAATGATTTTGCTACAATTAAGCCCACTAAATTATTTTATTTGTCATCCAAATTAGCAACATGTAGGCCCTAAAAATATACCAAATCAGCGGTTTAGCTATGTACTTTACATAAGCACTACCTAGTTTTCTTTTAAAAACAGTTCACCTAATTTTCCCAGGAGATCATATATATATCTTTTCAGTTTCTGATGAAATTACTTGAATTGATTAAATATATAAAAAATACTAATAACTATCAAAATTCAAAAGAAAAATTATCACCAATATGTACATACCTCACGTTTGGCCTTAAAATTTTCACCAATACTACCAAGGCCAGGTTTCCATGTTACTGCTTCATGATGCAATAATTGGTCATCGCCGTCGCCGCTGCCGCCGCCGCCGGAGCTGTTTTCCATGTAAAGATTAAGTATCTTCTCAGCCACCTCAACACCATCACGACTCTCCTCCATCAACTTATCCATTTGAGACCTTGGCACCCTCATTTTGACCGTCATGCCTGACCCAGACACCGGTCCGAACCCACTGGTCGATGCAGCCGGTCGAACCAATGAAAGGTCTGAAACCGATCTTCGAGACAACATCAAGCAATCTAACCTCTCCTTAGCACTCATATGAATCCCTCCCGACCGAACTCTCCTTGGAGCCTTATAATCTTCGTCAGCTGGCAACTTCGGCAACTCAACGAGGAAGTAAATCTTCTTCGGCTTCAAGTCTTGTTGGGGCTCTAATGGCTTGGCTCGAATTCCGAAATGCTTTACAGCTTCTGAATCTAACAAAACATGCCCTGGATAATCCTTGACGACATCCCAAGCTCGAATTGGAGTCTTTAACTTTAATGTTTCCCCATCAACTTTCATCACCTTTGCCTTCTTTCTTCCTCCTATGCTATTCCCCATAATTTTTTGTATAATGATTATACTAATAGATTCTCTTTCTAATTTCTTTGTTTTTTTCTTCTTGTTTTAGTTTATTGCTTTTGTTTTCTACCTAAAGTTGGTGTATATATATGTGTGTGTATGGTTTATTTTTCAAGGCACATGGGATTTATATTACTTTGGTAGGGGGGAGGCTATATGGTGTGAATTTGGGGAAAATCAATAAAGATTCCAAAATATAATTTCATGATGACTTTTTCGTGAAACTAAGTGGGAAAACTCAATTTTCCTACGACAAATTTCCGTTTGGTGGAGACAAAAATTTAAAGAGAAAAAGGAAATGGGTTTATTGATTTTGCCAAACCAAAGTTGAAATCATTATTATATCAACTTTATTTGTTTTTAATTTTTTTAATTTTTGATTAATTTTGGATGTTAAGTAGACGGCCATTAAGCTAAAGTAGTGGGTCAGTTTTCGTATTTTAATGTCACATCATTTCCATGAAAAACAAGAGCTTTTAAGGAGGATTTGTGTGGTTGGATAACTTTAGAAATTAGGATAAGAATGAAAGGACGAAATTGATAAAGGCCAAAAAAGGGTCATGTGATGGCTATGTGCGCATATTAATTCGGCTATTTCACTTTTTCTCTATATATGGCGACTTGACCCTGCGGTTTACATTGCAATCAATTTCATATGCCAACTAAAACCAATTCTTTCTTCTCTTCAAAAAAAAAAACCAATTCTTTCTTTTGATTAATTATTCCACTAATATTGTCATTATCATACTTAACATTTCAAATTATCGATCCTGCCATATTTTAGATTTGAAAATTTGTTATTAAAATTTGAATTTAATTATTTAATATGAAATTTTAAAAACGAAAGAATGTGAAACTATATAGTAATTCATCATGAATATTAAGTATAAAATATTGAAATCACAATGAGCTCCACCTCTTAGCTGCACTTGTTGCTTTCTCATAAAAGATTGGGGTTCAATCTTGGCCACGCCCTCCCTTGTCATAATGTCATGTATGGAAAAAAAAAAAAAGAGTATACAAAATCATCAATCATAAATTTTTTAGGAAAAAAATTAAATTATATATATTATTAGTTTGAATGAGAGGAATTCTTTTTTGAACTTTAAATATATTGTTCTTGCGTACCTTTTCTAATTTTCCTACAAAAGACGACATTGAATTAATGCAAAATAAATTAAGAAATGACATATGATCATTTAATTTGCTAGATCTTGAAGGATATATATATATATATATATAACATTTAAATTAATTAACAATTATAAATGAAACATATATAGATATGTGAATCTAACTAGGGCCGGGGATCGATCTGTTTTCAAGCTGATAGGTATATTAGTTTGAAAACTTTTGACACTATGAACTAAGCTGCCATGCATATGAAACTCCACCAAAAACTTTGAAAATACATATAAAATGATGCTCTGAATTTAGACTTTCCATACATTTTTTAAAACTAATCAGCTTTGGATTACTTTTGGACTTTTTTTTTTCTTGAAACAAGAATTTGTGTCGGTAGGTACATTTCAATTATACTAAAGTACTACTTTATTACCTTATTTAGGATTATTCCAAATACAGATTTTCACCTTAGGGAAAATGAGTTTGTTATCGTATTAATCATTGTTAATTAGTTGTTGCATGTTTGAACAACCCAATGCATGATTAGATTCCTTCCATTTGAAATAGTACATATTGTACGGATGCATGGTTAAGATCTTTCCTACTATTGACCAATTCAAGCTTATTTCATGCCAATTCACATGCTTTGATTGAAGACTTGGAAAACCCATTTTGAGAAGATTTCAAGCTTCTTCAAATTTCTGCAAACCGCTTCATTTGACTATGTCTAGGAATTGGGAGAGACGACGATTGATATTTCCATGAGTGCTAATTAATCTCTTAATTGCAAAACTAATCAAAATTTCTATACCAACGTCTCGAGGAGAGCTTCCTCAATTTGAAGTTTGACTTGGATTCAACTCTGATTTTATTAGTGACCCGATGTGATTAATTAAAAGATCATTATATAAAAAATAAATATACATTTGTAAAATGAGTTTTTTTTTTGAGGTATTTGTAAAATGAGTTAATGCTTACAGATCATGAAGATTAAATTGTTCCAATATTTACAAAACAAAATTTAAAAGAAAATCTGTTCATATGGTTGACTTTTTTTTATGTAGGATTTTTTTTTGGTTAAATAAAGAAGATAGAAACGTACTAATTCGAGAAGTAGCTGCCGGATTGATTTTAACGCTACCTACCTTCTAGGTTCCGAATTTCGGATATAAGTACATGTGAAATCTCATTACAATCATAATAAATCTCTATCTGCCCAAACATCTAAATGAGAAATCAACCCAAACTAAGAAACTATCATAAATAAATTATCTACCTAGGTACACAAATAACCAAATAAATTACTTTTTCAACCCAAACTAAGAAACTACCATAAATAAACTATCTACCTAATAGTAACTAAACTCACATTCCGTGAGACTTGAACTCAGGACCTCATAGTCCAGGCACGATACACCTACCAATTGAGCTAACAACTCGGGTGTATATAGCATAATTATTATTAAATATATAGAGTACTATATCATTCTATAAATTCAACAATATTGCTAAGAAAATAAAAGATCTGTTTTCACATTAACTAATTTATTGACTGCTATTTCCGGTAGCTGGCTGCAATTAATAGCTTTAGGTTAGGCTATGCTTCCCTTATGAAAATGTCTAATCTATATTTTTTTTTTGCCTCAAAATGTCTAATCTATGTAGGCGATTAATTTGTTCAAAAATTTTGTAATGTGAACGAGCTTAATAATTATATAGTTACAACCAAATCCTTTTTGGGGGGAAATTTGAAACAATGCAAATATTTGTAGTACAACAAATATATTAGGATTATTCAAAATATTCTTTTCACATAAAAACGGTCATTTTATTTTTTAGAAGTCATATACAAAATTTTTAATTAAAGGCGGTATTTTATGTCTATCCACGTACGCTTGTGGAGTCCTGGGAGAAGCTTGATACCCCTTAAATAATATTTTAATTCTGAGTTGTACAAGAAAAGAAAATAGATGTTGAGAGATATTTCTCTGGAGTTCAATGCACTTGTATATTATGTTATTATCGGATATTAAGAGATTTATATTAAAAAATAAACTTTTTAGATATAATATATTATATATTATTATATATATATATATATTATAATAGTAGTAATTCCAATCTATAATCATTTTGAGAGGGAATTATGTATGATTTGCTTCCAATTTGAAGGTGACATTAATTTGCGAACATAACAAGTAAATTGCTAGCTGTGTTGTAGGGTCATTGCAAGCTTTGGAGCCATTTGGATCAATGGCCCATATGATGGAGAAACTCAAACTCGATTTTTTCTTGTCTTGGATGGATCGATGAAGGACGGAGTTGGGGGTCCTGCACTTTACTTCAACATGATTTTCATAATTTTGTAGTTTAACTTATAAAAGAACTAAAATTTCATTATTGTTGAAAATATATACCTTTCTTAGCTTAATAATTTTATTCTTGAAAATGTCCTTTTTTTGTAATTTTCAAGCTCGTTATCATTATATTTGGACTCTTAATAATTTTTTCCTATAATCCAATCTTCCGTTTTTTTTAATATATTTGTCTCCTTCCCTACTTTTTCATATTTTGAGTTTCAACCAACATGATGCCACTGAAAATGAACAAAACTTTTCCGCCATTTTACATATTTCTTTTCCTTTCATTACACTCAACTAGAACTAGAAGTTTCCTTTTTCAATTATTTTTGATGCAAGAAGAGTTCCCTACTAGCTAAGATTGTTTTCCACAGAAGTGAGGTGCGAGGACCAAAAATGAAGTAAGGCCAATAGGCCCAATAGCTGAATGTGAAGATAAGACACAACCGGCCCACAATTTTTTTAAAAGCCCCATTCGCATAATACTCTGCATTATTTTTTTTACGAGAAAGTATCTCTACAAGTTTGATGGGGATATATATTGTACGTCGAGCTTTGAGTGATTTGTAAGAGAGAGAAACCCGTGAGAAAGAGGTTCCTCTGTGGTATTTTTGGGGATCTCTTCCGACGATCAAGTTAGTGAGGTCCACTTTTTTGTGTTGTGAGTATTTGTGGAGGGTGATATCACATAATAGAGCTTAATAGAGCTTATTCAGTAGTAAATGACCATACCTTGGCTATTTATATACCTTAGAGATTAGAATTTTACTAGTGGACTTGGGCCCAAAATAAAATATAATCAACATATATATATATATATATATAATAGAAAGTTAATATATAGTTATTATATATAATAGAAATTTAATATATAGTTATTATTAAAGATATTATAATAGAAAATTAAAGGTAATTTTTTTGTTGAGTTTTGATATTTGGGACAAATAAAGGTAAATGAATCAATTATATTTTTTTAGGTGGAGGGAATAATAAATATGTAAAATTTGAAGTCTAATCGACACTTATAAAAATGCAAAGCTAAACATGTTATATAGTTTTCAGAATTTTTTAACTCAATTTTTTGGTTGGAATTATAACTAAGGTGATTGGAAATTGGAATGATCCATCGATCTAATAACTCTTTTGTCATGTTCGAGAATAAATTGAAGTCATCATCCATATGAGACATGACTTTGTTTAAGGTGTTACTACAAAATTTTTCATAAAATATGTAAACAATCGATCTATTAACATAAATACTGATTTTAAAATATATAATCTTAAAACATAAAGTTTAATTGTCTCACACAAATGGACTGATATATACTCCCTCTCATTCGAAATAAGAGAAACAATTTAACTTTTGCAACTTTTCAAAATAAGTGAAACAATTACGAAATCAATGCAATTTGTATCTTTTTTTCATATATACCCCTAAGTATTAATTAAGGTGGTTGAACCATTAAGTGGTCTTGAAAAGTTGGGAAGAAAAAGAAGATTTATTAATTAATTATTATTTATAAATTTTTTTAAAAAGGGTAATTATGTTATTTTAAGTGAGTTTCTACTAAATTTAGAATAAATTAATTAATCATTGCCTTGATCTATGTGATATTCTTAGTGTTTCACTTATTTTGAATGAGAGGGAGTATAATTTCCAAACTCTTTAACATTATAAACTTTTTAGCTAACTAGTACTTTGCCACGTGTTCCACACGTGGGGTGAAAGTTTGATGGAAACCGATTTTAATTTACATGTTGTGTAATATAATGTTTTTGTTAATTTTGAAAAGATTCATCCTTAATAAATTTAGTTAACTTTTAGTAATGGTGAAGGTTGTCTTCTTTTTTTTTTTTAACTACAATATAAAGTTTTAACTTTATATATTACATTTTTGTATAATATGTGGGTTTCTTTTAGTACTTTGCCACTGTTCCACACGTGGGATTGAAGTTTGATGAAAACTTATTTTAAATTACATCTTGTGTAATATACATTTTTTTTGTTAATTTATACTTTACTATTAAAGTTATCCTCAAACTGTTGTATGCTCAACATTTGGCTTTTCTCCTGTTGACATTTGTCCAAAATTGATTGGTTGGAGAAAACCGAATATATGTTATTATATATTTAGAATTCTAAATAATATTTGGAACATTGAATTACTTTTTTTGGAAAATGAACATTGAATTGTAATCAAAGTAAAACTCTATTTCCTTTTTCCAGTAGATAATTTTTTGGTAGGGATCCAGTAGATAATTATTTGAATAGACATTAGAATTCTAACAATATTTCCTTCCATTTAATTTAATTTAATTGTTATTACATAAGATAAAATTGTACTTAGAATTGAAATTACTTAATTCCAATCATAAACCGAAAAACCCGACGCGAATGTGCGGGGATAATATCTAGTGAAAATATTAAATTTGTCCAAATTCTAAAAATTATTGGGAATAAACTCATCAATTTTTTTAGTTTGACCAAGAGTATCCCCAAACCCTTTGGGCCTGAGACTAATCCCTTTCGGACGGGAAGCGTGAAGGTTAAAGCCCTCCCAACAACTGCACTTCCGGGGGATCGAACTTGTGTTCTCACCCTTGTCGGGGTGGAGGCCTCTAAACTCATCAATTTTTCATTATAAGTAAATTTTGTTAACCATTTTATCAATAATAGAAATTATCAAATTTATAGTAATTAGTTATTGAAAAATTATATATAGCATAAAAAACTATACGTGAACCAACAAATTCAGTAAATTTTCATTAGTTAACAATTTCATTAACAATGGATCCTATCGAATTTATTATACACAGTTACTAAAAAAAACTATGTAGTTATAAAAAACGCTTTACACCAACAAATGCAATAACATCTAATGATAAGTAATTTTAGTAACAATTTAATCAATAAATGCAGTTATTAAAGTTACAATAGTTAGTTATATATTGAAAAAGCTATAAAGGTTATAAAAATGTTATATATGTATCAACAAATTTAAACTCGTTCATTATATAATTTGTCAAATTATTCTGGGAAACGATTTGAGTTTTGATTTCACGAAAAAAAAAAAAACGCATTTGGAATGAGTATTTTCTCAAGAACAATGTTTTGTGTGGAAACGTAGAAAATCGTGAAGTTAATGTTTTTGTCTTCTTAAAAAAACTTTATTTGATAAGCATAGTTTCCAATAAGCTCTACTCAGTTCGAGAGACGACATTTGAGAGTTGTATTTGTTCGCAAAACCATGAAGTTGAGGTTTCGGGATTTAAAGAAAGTTTTGTTTGGCGAGTCAATTTTTCAATAAGCTCTACTGACTTTGATTCATGACATTAGAGCATTGGTTTAAAAAAAATTCATTTTGGTCATTTTCAAATAAATAATGTTTTGCGCACAAACACACAAAAAATGTGAAGTTGAGGCTTTAGGCTTTGAAGAAAGATTTATTTGTTAAGCCACTTTCCAATGAGCTCTACTACCTCCGAAACACGACATCTGAATGTTGGTTACACAACTAACGCATTCGGAATGAACATTTTCTCAAGAATAATGTTATGTGCACAAATGCGCAAAATTGTGAACAAAAATTGTGAAGTTCAAGTTTTAGGTTTTGAAAGCTTTATTTGGTGAGTCCACTTTCTAGTAAACTCTATTCAAATGTAATGAAGGGAAACCTAATATACACTAATTTTTCAATATGATTCTATGTTGGTAGCTTTTTTTATACTCCAACGTAGAAATATTGATAACCACACTGCGAAAATTTGATAATCTCATTGTGAAATTTCGATAACCTCCCTATGAAAATTTGATAACCACAATGTGAAATTCTGATAACCACACTGTGAAATTCTGATAACCACACAATGAAGTTTTGATAACCTCATTGTCTATGAAATTTTGATAATCATATTATAAAATTGGTAATCGCACTATGAAAATTTTGATAACCACACCATGAAATTTCGATAACTTCCCTATAAGAATGAAATTGTGATATTCTCTATATGTAATTTTGATAACCTCTCCATAATATTTTCATAAGCTCCCTATGAAATTTTGTTCACCATCCTAGGAAATTTTGATAAGAACAAATTTTGATAACGTTCTAATTAATTTTGATAATCACACTATAAAATTTCAATAACCTTCGTATGAAATTTTGATAATCTCCATAAG